>CM035428.1:160385248-160397748 GCA_020310875.1 Ceratopteris richardii | reverse complement strand
GTATGTGTATGTGTATGTGTATGTGTATGTGTATGTGTATGTGTATGTGTATGTGTATGTGTATGTGTATGTGTATGTGTATGTGTATGTGTATGTGTATGTGTATGTGTATGTGTATGTGTATGTGTATGTGTATGTGTATGTGTATGTGTATGTGTATGTGTATGTGTATGTGTATGTGTATGTGTATGTGTATGTGTATGTGTATGTGTATGTGTATGTGTATGTGTATGTGTATGTGTATGTGTATACATATGTGTATGTGTATGACTATATATGTGTAGGTGTATGTGCATGTGTATGTGCATGTGTATGTGTATATGTGTATGTGTATGTGTATGTGTATGTGTATGTGTATGTGTATGTGTATGTGTATGTGTATGTGTATGTGTATGCGTATGTGTATGTGTATGTGTATGTGTATGTGTATGTGTATGTGTATGTGTATGTGTATGTGTATGTGTATGTGTATGTGTATGTGTATGTGTATGTGTATGTGTATGTGTATGTGTATGTGTATGTGTATGTGTATGTGTATGTGTATGTGTATGTGTATGTGTATGTGTATGTGTATGTGTATGTGTATGTGTATGTGTATGTGTATGTGTATGTGTATGTGTATGTTTATGTGTATGTGTATGTGTATGTGTATGTGTATGTGTTTGTGTATGTGTATGTGTTTGTGGATGTGTATGTGGATGTGTATGTGTATGTGTATGTGGATGTGTATGTGTATGTGTATGTGTATGTGTATGTGTATGTGTATGTGTATGTGTATGTGTATGTGTATGTGTATGTGTATGTGTATGTGTATGTGTAATGTGTATGTGTATGTGTATGTGTATGTGTATGTGTATGTGTATGTGTATGTGTATGTGTATGTGTATGTGTATGTGTATGTGTTATGTGTATGTGTATGTGTATGTGTATGTGTATGTGTATGTGTATGTGTATGTGTATGGGTGTATGTGTATGTGTATGTGTATGTGTATGTGTATGTGTCTGTGTATGTGTATGTGTATGTGTATGTGTATGTGTATGTGTATGTGTATGTGTATGTGTATGTGTATGTGTATGTGTATGTGTCATGTGTATGTGTATGTGTATGTGTATGTGTTATGGGTATGTGTATGTGTGTGTATGTGTATGTGTATGTGTATGTGTATGTGTATGTGTATGTGTATGTGTATGTGTATGTGTATGTGTATGTGTATGTGTATGTGTATGTGTATGTGTATGTGTATGTGTATGTGTATGTGTATGTGTATGTGTATGTGTATGTGTATGTGTATGTGTATGTGTATGTGTATGTGTATGTGTATGTGTATGTGTATGTGTATGTGTATGTGTATGTGTATGTGTATGTGTATGTGTATGTGTATGTGTATGTGTATGTGTATGTGTATGTGTATGTGTATGTGTATGTGTATGTGTATGTGTATGTGTATGTGTATGTGTATTGTGTATGTGTATGTGTATGTGTATGTGTATGTGTATGTGTATGTGTATGTGTATGTGTATGTGTATGTGTATGTGTATGTGTATGTGTACGTGTATGTGTGTCACTCTATCAGAATGGAGAGTACTATCGTGAGGAGATCCACCTCATAATTGTCAATCTATGGAGACGTGAGGACGAGTATGATGACTATGAGCAAGTGATTGCACAAGTGCATGAGTGAGATGCACACAAGCATGCATACACATACACGCACAGGCACACATGAGGCAAGAACAAAGAGAAGAACAATAGTGTCTCTTATAATAGCTCAAAACTCTAACAAGCTAACCTTAAAAATGAGATCTCTAGCTGTTTTTATAGTTTTTGACTAACTTTTGGACCTTTCCAGACCTAGTGTCTGGCGTAGCTAAAAATTAGGTTCTAGGGCTTATTTGAGGGTTCAGATGAAGTCTAAAAATTATGAAAATTGGTATGTAGCTACTTCTAGTATCCTCAAGCTCAAGGACTCCTCGGCTTGAGCAAGATGGAGCCTAATCTACCAAAAACGGTATTTCGAGTGTGCATGTAGTGATGAAAATCACTATTAGTAGGATTTTCGTTGGCAAAATTGTATGGCCTAATTGCTGGATCTTCTTTGACTTCTTTTCCTACTTGGTCCTTCTCTATGCTCTTACTCTTTATGTCACGTCCCATGTCTTGTAATGTCTTGACTGCCTTGATTGATGCCAACACCCCCCCTCTCTCGCAGCTGTCGTCCTTGATAGACCCTTGTTGGTGGGAGTGCTTGATGTAATATTTGACGACGTCTATGGCTAGGTGATGTTCTTGGATGCGCAATCCTCAAGGCAAATCTATCATGAGCTTATCCAAATCTACTGGACCTCGAATGTTCGGATGTGGCAAGCGTAACTGATCTGCATGGATGGCTTGTTCTGCCGCAAAGAGATGTAACAAATGTGTTTGTCTGGGAATGAAAATTAATGAATGTTATTCCCAAAAACTAGTAGAGAACATTTCTTGAAAGTTCTACTTGTAGTAAGCAGGTAAATACTTTATGCATGTATGTCGGGCATAGACTATGTTGATGGAGGGGGTCTGGCTCATGTCATAGACCAAATCTCTATTACCTTCAAAATAGCTGGGTGCCAAAATGTATGGTGCTTGTACCTTGTGGAAGGTCTTGAATACAACCTTCATCAGCTCAAAGATTTTCATACACATCATGGCAGTGATGTCCGGTACGTTCTTGAGGCATGCAAACTAATGACGTATTGTAGAGATCATGTATGCTACGGTGGGTGGTGCTCTAGGTGGAGCAAAATATGGATAATTAACCCAATTCGAGCATCCTTTATTATTGCAAACTTTGACTCTGGCAAAAGCTTTCCATGATCTACAGTGGACTACTGGACAACAACATAGGTTATATCTAATATATAATGGCATTTTATGTGCACATCATTTTATGGATATTCTGTGAATATTCTTGCATGCCAGTTGGGTTGGAAAATCAAGCCTGCAAGTGCATCTGTTGGTGGACCATCAAGCTCACACTGGGTGGCAAATGTAGGCTCTTTTCCTGTATGCCTTTTAGCATCCGTGTTATAGTTAGTTAATAATACAAAGTAGGGCTTATACTGCATTTCTGATGTGGTAATCAAGCATTGATGGGAGAGGTTACGAAAGTAAGCGGACCTGAGAACTATTTCTTCTAAATTGGAAAGGGACCTAATCTGCTCGGCCACTCTATCATCATGTGTTTGACCGATTTGTTCGACTCTCTTGAGCCACTCCAGGACTTTGATCTCAAATGTGTCTCGTCCCTCTACCGTGACATGTCCACTAGGTACTGGCATTGGGTCGTAAGGCTCTCCAAAACTCTCTTCGATCGGGATCTCCACCATGGTATCGGGCTCTGATTCTTCAATTATAAGAGAGGGTGGCCTTTCATATGGTAGGATTCTGGCTTTTAATTCTTCGACCTGCTTTCTTAAGTCCTCTATTTCTTTAGTGGGCTTTGAGGGATGGCATGCTCGGGTTGAGATGTGCTGGCATTGGCCAACTGCTTCTAGAGATCTGCACATTCTAATTCCATCTTTTCATATGATTCTAGAAATTTTTCATGCTCCTCAAGTAAGATTCATATGTCTTCTAAGGGGACTGCTCTATACTTTGTAGGGCTACTTTTTGCTCCCAAGGTCCCTTCCATAGCCGCTTCAAAATTGTCGTTGCTGAAGCCACTTGTTCTCTTCCAAGGCCATAGCCATGTGATTCCATAGTATCCCTAGATTGCCTCTTAGTTTAGCATTGGTGAGAATCTATGCTTGGAGCACGTTTTCCAAATCTTTGACTGCTTTATCATTCACAATAGACAGCTTGGACTCCAATTTGGTATGAGCCTGTTGTAATGTGGTATACTCTACCAGAAATGTTTCATGGTCAGCTTCTAGTGTAGTGACTCTGACTTGTAGCCTCTGTGACTGTGATGTTGTTCCTTGCAATTGAGCTCCTTCCAATTGTTGTTCTTCTTCTGCTTCAAGATTCACTTCGTTTAAAATCTTCTCAAAGTCTTCATTGGCGAGTTCTTCCAAAGGTGCTCCTCCAAGGAATTCTAGCTCCATGGGAATGGGTGGAAAAATCAGATTGGGACCTCAGAGCTTTTTCGTGGTAGTCATAATGTGAATGGCATGATCCTTCAAGGAGGGGGGTGATGTCTAGGGTTAACATTGCTCCACGGGGTTGAGCACAAGGTACTTGTACAACTCCTCTTATCCTCTTGGAAGGGGGTCCAATTGACATTGGGCCTTTGAACTGTTGCACTCTAGTCCATATTAAGGCTCTTTGGATCGGGATCTCATAAACTAAACATCTATAAATAATCCTCATCAAGGCACAACATCCATACAAGACTGATTTTCGCGGCCATCTCTCGTGAGTGTGTATCTGATCCATGATCTAGTGGGGTAGGTTGATGGTGAGGTTTTATGTCTCAGCAAGGTATAAGCTAAACCAAAGTTTCTTAGGTGGCATAATGAACCTATCTTGTGTTGGGAATGCAAAATGCTACATGCACATTCTCAAGTGAACTCCGATGTTTGGCATCATGGCCACCATGTCCTTGGGCTTAGTGAGGCTTCGATTCTTCATGTTATCAGGTACCAAAACCTCCTTCTCTATGGGTATGTGCATTCCTCACATATCTAGGGCCTCTCGCACTAAATTGTTGGTTAACTTAAACCTCTTTAGCTTATTTCCCTTTGTTAGAGATCGGAGCACAAATGTGCTTGTACCTTTGGGGTGCTTGCTTGGAGTCAAGGTGTTGATAAGATAGTAGCATCTCATGAAGTCAGTTTTTGGGAGCTGAGCACCGAAGTATGCGTCCAATCCCGATTTCTCCCATATGGGGCATAATGCTTCTGCATTTTGTAACTTTTCAAATTCTCATGTAAAGAAGTGATATTTGCCTTGCTTTCCATTAAATTCCAACTCTGACTCTGAGAGATATGATCCTTCTCCCAAGGATCCTACAACTTCATTAAATCAATGGGAAGCTTTGCCGACAGGCATGATATGTCCACTTGGGTGGATCCTGTATAGGTATAATCTGAATAGCTTGTAATTCCTCTGGTCTTTCAATTGTTTCAGGCATGAGTGGTAAGCTCTCGAGATCAACCACCTGCTGACTAGTTCATGCCTGAGAGCCGGTTCCTACTATGTCAGCCATGTTATGCTTATCTGCTGGAAGAGTAAAATCACATTAGCATTGCATAAGAAACAACGTAACACTGTGTTCCCTCTACAACACCAACATGCTACTAGTGTCGTTAGTGAGTAAGTGAATGAGATGTTTCTTGTGTCTTGTGAGTGACAGTTAGTAAGTTAGTGGTGTGTTCCTAGATATAGGCTCTTGATGTGCATTGAAGTCAGAATGCATCTATTGCGGTGTGCATCTATTTGCAACATCAGGTCCAGTGGTTTGATGCAAAGTTTTATTCGCCAAACTTTTAGCATAGGCTTAGATCTTTTGGTTGTGGTGATATTTACATGTTTTTGACATACGTCATTTTGGAATTGGGACTTCTTGGGTACCCATTTCCAAAAAGTCCTACATGTGATGTCGTGTGTGGAGACATTGATTACAGATACGTGCCCTGAAGTGTATGATGTGAGTGATTATGAATGTCGATTTAGGCTTGTGAGCTTATGTGAAGCTACTTGAGCGTGCAAGAAGGTCTTCGGCACCCAGATTTGTCTAGTATTGGGGCTCATCTTCATTGACCGCTTTGAGACCCAAATAGAAATGGTCCATTTTATGAGATTTTTGGAACACTCTTTCCATGTAGTCCTTGCCCGTGTAGTTGGTTTGGTGCACCGTTGGGGATCTGTCACCAGAGCAGGGGGTTGTTTGCCCTTGCGTATCTAGATCTGCTTCCTATTTTGAGTCCTCTTGCTTTGCACTCTCCATTGACTATGAGAATAGACTGTCTCCTCCCTCTACTTCCGATACTCCTTTGGTTGCTTTGTCTTGATCGTCTTTGGAAAAGAAGGGATTTCGATCTGATCCTTGTTTCCTTTGGCGAGAACAACATGCTTCTGCACCATAGAGGTTTGGACAAGAACAACATCTTTATCTACATGTGTACTCCTAGAAGGACCAAGAGTTAGTGTCTTTCCTAGTTCCTTGAATGCTTTACTTTCTAACTCAATGGTAATGTGATTTTGATTTACCTAGGCCTGAAGAAGTCCACTTCTTAGGTTCAAGTTGAATGCATGTGTGTACATGACATTAGTGTACTCAGGCTCCCAACTAGATTCACTAGGGTCTGCATAATAGTAAGTTTCATTATGCTCAGGTGACTACATATAGTAAGCCTGTGGACTATCCATATGAGTCAAGTCAAAACTATGACCATTTGGGTCACTTTCTGAAATTAATGGTGTTACTAGCACTAAGGCTCTATTTAGATTTTCTTTAGCAGCTCCATACTTCACTGGGATCACATTGGCTGGAGTTGGAGGTTGCTGAGCCAACACAAGTTGAGGCCTTTGTTGGGACTAGTAGGGTTGCTGATAGGGTTGTTGGGGCCTACCATACTGTTGTGGGTACTGATTCTGATATCTTCCTTGTTGTGGATATGGTTGTGGATAATTTTGTCTAACATCTTGCTTATTATATGGACAGTCTTGTGCTGTGTGATTAGTGTATCTCCATTCTATGGTGCAGTATTGGCTATTCAGGTTCGCTTGGGGTTGTACCATGATTGGACACACATTGGCCATGTGGTCTCCACCACAAGTGTAGCATCTTTTCACTGGGTCAAATCTAGGTATATGTTTTCCGGAGACTCCTAGTTTTGGGGCTACCTTCTCTGCAAGTTCCTCGATAGATGTGGATTTCTTGGAAGTGAGGCTAGTAGATCTATCTGAATCTTTGTAGATTTTTGAAAGCTCTAACTCCTCCCTTAGATTATCCTCAATGTCTATGCACATGCACACACATTCTTCTAAGGTTCTAGGGTCCTTCAAGTACACATAAGATCTCAATTTGGTACTCAACAATCCATCTAAGAATAAGGCCACTTCTTTGGCTTGAGTGGGTAACTCTAGAACTGAGCATCTCTCTAAGTATTGTCTAAACTTTCTTCCTACAAGTCTAACTATTTCTTGAGGTTTCTATTTGAAGCTATGTATCAGCGAGGAAGTATTATGTCTGATGCCACTTTTGGAGAATTCCGTAATGAAGGCTTCTAGCAATTGGTCTATGTTTCTGAATTGCCTCTCATGTAGTGGTTGAAACCATGTAAGAGCAGTGTTCTTGAGTGTTGGACCAAAAGTGTTGTATTGTGTGAATAGTTCATCAACTTGCTCAGCTCTCATCACTTGCCTGAATTCTACCACATGACTGTATGGGTCTCCTATACCATTGAAATAATTCTTCATAGACTTGACCAATTGTGTAGGCCTTAAGGTCCTCCTGTGTTCTCTAGGTCTTGGAAAAGAGAATTCTTCTATGTTTCTTTGATTTCTTGGGTCCCTATTTCTCTCATTTTCCATTATATCCATCTCTGCTCTCGTTCTTTCTCTTCCTATGGGGTTAGCAAAGCTTACCTTAGGTCTATCCCTACTCCTGTCCCTTTGAGCTCCATGAGCTTAGGATGTTTCAACTCCTTGGTGACCAAAAGAGACATTGGATCTTGGTTAGGAAAAAACAAATTCACCCTTCCAAGTGTAGGCATTCCTACCATGCTCTAAGACCACAAATACCCCCTCTGAAGTATTGTCTAAGTAGGTCACTTTGCCTGGGGTATCAGGATCTTTGAATTCATATATGGTAAGCATTCCCACTTCATTAGGTTGGTCAAATTTATACCTCCAAAAAGCCTCATCAGTCTCTTGGTTTAAGAACAAATCTATGCTCTTGTTGTCCTAGGGAACCCATTTTGGAGTGATTATTCTAGTCAAGACTGATTTGCCTCAGGGGGGTCTTTGGATCTTTTCCTATGCTCCCTTGCTCTATGTCACCTATTTCAAATTTTGAGATTATATTGCCAAATTTATCTGTCCTATCTACTTGGGTGGTTACCACATACATGGTCCCTTATTTATCTATGTATGCACCATTTTTGAATTTGACTACTGGATGTTCTTGTCCAATGGGTTGATTCGGGTTTTTAATTTGGACAACAAATCTTCTCATACCATCCTCATAGATGCGAGCACCTAATCGGTTGGTCCTTATGTATTCCAGGTGAGTCTTGTAGGGTCCTTTTGGTTTTCTAGGTATGCTACTCTTGAGCTACCTATGGGTCTTTCCATGCTAAACGACATCTCAGAGTCACTCATTTTTTAACTTAGAGCATATGGGTAATCACTCAACTTCTAGGCCCAGGACCTAATAGTATGATTGAAACTAGCTTTAGATGATCTGAAGCTTTGCCTATTTCGTCCTAGATATCTTCTTGACCTAAGGTTCATAAGCCTTGGTGGTTATCCCAATTTTTCCCAGTGCAACCTCGTTGCAGAGTTCTTTTGTATTATTCACTTGTTCTTTTTAATTTCCTTAGGATGCCACTTCTTGTCCAATGGTTTCAGTCACAAGGAATACTCGAGTTTCAATGCACTTGAAGATTGCTCACTCAATTTAAGTTCTTTTACTTTAGGGTTTTTCACAATTGTAACCTATTTATGCTTGCACTTGATTAATTAGGGTTCTTGAACTTGATCGTGCTTAACATAGCCCTAATTAATCAATACCTCTATCTGTACTTAGCCTACGCTACAAATTGATAGAGGTGGTTGAGAATGATCGAACCCCAAGTTGCTTATCCCTTAGTTTTGAGTGTTTAAGCACCATGTTCTCGAGCTTGGAGTACTCTCATGCTTTGGATGCCCTTCGATGCTCTCGATGGACCTGTAAAAGTCCCAAAGTTAGCTCAAGTTTTAAAGTTAATTGACATAACAAACCAAGTCTTTTAATGTAATTCATACACCCAATTTTACTTTGTTTCTATGAAAATCCCCTTGGAGATCCCCCAAAATTTATCGCCCCTGTAGAAGGTCAACTTCAAAATACCAACAAGCCAAAGATCACTAGAAACGGAGTTCGTATGAAAAAGTTATGATAGTTTGGGGTTTTGGGGTTAAAACAGCATTAAACAAGCTACCATGCAAATAGGATTTCTCGAATTATTTGTGTAGGGAGCTCACAATGTTCTAATTGCTTGAAATATATGATCCAAATTGACCAAAATTTGAGAAATTAAAAACCCTAAAAATTTGGCCGAAATTAGTTGTCAATCGTGATCGATAGGCTATCAATCGCGATGGACGGAGCTATCCATCGTGGCCTATCAATCGCGATGGACAGAGTCAATCGTGATTGATGGGTGTCAATCGTGATGGACAGGGGTGTTTGTCGTGATTGATGAGTCCATCATGATGGATGGAGCTGTCCGTCAAGATTGATGGTGTCTGTCGTGATTGATGGGTGTCAATCACGACGGACAAAATTTATTGTGTTTTTTGCATTATATTGTGTCAATCGTGGCCCATACCTCGCAATAGACAACTTTCTCATCGAGATAGGGTGCCAATCATGATTTTTTTGTTGGTCGCGATGGACACGGATGTCTGTCACGATGGACACGTGTCAATTGCGATGGACGGCTATCAATCACGATGGACATGCAATCTATCATGGGATGGCATCGTGATTGATTGATTTTTTTGGATTTTCACGCATTCTTGTGTCGATTAGGCCTCTATACATCAGATGGACAAGTTTCTCATCGAATTTTGCTGTCAATCATCAAAAATGCATCAATCATGATAGACAAGTGTATCTGTCACGATGGATACCATCTATCGCGATGGACAGAGGTGTCTCTCTGGGTCTGCCAATCACGATGGATAGGCTATCCATCACGATGGACACTATCAATCATGATTGATGTTGTCAACCATGATGAGCAGAGAAAATGTAAATTTTTTTGAAATTTTTGTGTGGATGTGATGTGCATGGCCTATAGACATGAATATGCACTTAGTTTTACCAAATGGTCAAGTTTTCTATCAATTGTGATTGATCGAGCTCAATGCCTTGGGACCTGTGCAAACATTTTTTGTACCTGTGCAACTTGCTAGAGATGATGATACAGTTGGAACTTGCAAGAAACACCCAAAAGCACACAAAAACAATAAGCACAATAGCTCTCTCATGCTCTCTCTCACAAGTGAAATGAGGGAAATGAGGTGGGGAAGGTGATATGACCAAAAACTAAAAATTTTGCGAATGTGAAGATGGAGGTGAGAGATGGTGAGGAGGATGATGGTCATGATGATAGTGAAGTAAGAAAGAGAAAAGTAAGGAAAAGTAGAGAAATTATCTATGACTCCAATGTCAAAACTCTATGTCTTACCATTACAGGCTCATCCTCAAAGCTCTCTCCCCAACAACGACACCAAATTTGGTGTCGCTCTAGCACAATGGCAAGTACCAACATGAGGAGATCCACCTCATAATTGTCAATCTGTGGAGACGTGAGGACTAGTATGACGACTATGGGCAAGTGATTGCACAAGTGCGTGAGTGAGAAGCACACAAGCATGCACACACATACACACACACACACGTGCACACGAGGCAAGAGCAAAGAGAGGAACAATGGAGTCTCTTACAATAGCTCAAAACTCTAACAAGCTAACCTCAAAAATGAGCTCTGTAGATCTGTTTATAGTTTTTTGCTAGCTTTTAGCCCTATTCAGACCTAGTGTCCGACCTAGTTAAAAATTAGGTTCTAGGGCTTATTTCAATGCTCAAACATAGTCTAAAATTATGAAAATTGGTATGTAGCTACTTCTACTACTCCTCAAGCTCGAGGACTCCTCGGCTTGAACAAGATGAGCCTAATCTACCAAAACCGGTATCTACAATGTTCATGTAGTGATTAAAATCACTATCAAAAAGGATTTGTCTTGCAAAAATTATATACCTAACTGTCAGATCTTCTTTGACTACTTTGCCTACTTGGTCCTTCTCTCTGCTCTAACTCTCTATGTCTTCTTACCTGTCTTGTAATGCCTTGACTATTGCCAACAATGTGCATGTGTATGTGTCTGTGTATGTGTATGTGCATGTGTATGTGCATGTGCATGTTCATGTGCATGTGCATGCATGTGCATTTCCATGTGAATGTCCATGTGCATGTCCATGTGCATGTCCATGTGCATGTCCATGTGCATGTCCATGTGCATGTCCATGTGCGTGTGCATGCCCATCTGCATGTGTATGTCCATGTGCATGCGCATGTGCATGTCCAAGTGCATGTGTATGTGTATGTGTATATGCGTGTGCGCATATTTCTATGTGTATATGTATATGTAATGTATGTGTATGTGTATGTATATGTGTATGTGTATGTGTATGTGTATGTGTATGTGTATGTGTATGTGTATGTGTATGTGTATGTGTATGTGTATGTGTATGTGTATGTGTATGTGTATGTGTATGTGTATGTGTATGTGTATGTGTATGTGTATGTGTATGTGTATGTGTATGTGTATGTGTATGTGTATGTGTATGTGTATGCGTATGTGTATGTGTATGTGTATGTGTATGTGTATGTGTATGCGTATGCGTATGTGTATGTGTATGTGTATGTGTATGCGTATGCGTATGTGTATGTGTATGTGTATGTGTATGTGTATGTGTATGTGTATGTGTATGCATATGTGCATGTGTATGTGCATACAATTGTGCATGTGCATGTGCATGTGCATGTGCATGTGCATGTGCATGTGGATGTGTATGGGTATGTGTATGTGTATGGGTATGGGTATGCATATGGGTATGTGTATGGGTATGTGTATGTATATGTGTATGTGTATGTGTATGTGTATGTGTATGTGTATGTGTATGTGTATGTGTATGTGTATGTGTATGGGTATGTGTATGTGTATGTGTATGTGTATGTGTATGTGTATGTGTATGTGTATGTGTATGTGTATGTGTATGTGTATGTGTATGTGTATGTGTATGTGTATGTGTATGTGTATGTGTATGTGTATGTGTATGTGTATGTGTATGTGTATGTGTATGTGTATGTGTATGTGTATGTGTATGTGTATGTGTATGTGTATGTGTATGTGTATGTGTATGTGTATGTGTATGTGTATGTGTATGTGTATGTGTATGTGTATGTGTATGTGTATGTGTATGTGTATGTGTATGTGTATGTGTATGTGTATGTGCATGTGTATGTGCATGTGTATGTGTATGTGTATGTGCATGTGTATGTGCATGTGTATGTGTATGTGTATGTGTATCTGTATGTGTATGTGTATGTGTATGTGTATGTGTATGTGTATGTGTATGTGTATGTGTATGTGTATGTGTATGTATATGTATGTGTATGGGTAATTGTATGCATACGGGTATGTGTATATGCATATGGTATGTGTATGTGTTTGTGAATGTGTATGTGTATGTGTATGCATATGTGTATGTGTATTCGTATCCGTATGCGTATGCATATGCGTA
>CM035428.1:160207748-160380248 GCA_020310875.1 Ceratopteris richardii | reverse complement strand
CTATTGTCCCTTGATAGGCTTTGCGTCTTGTCCATGGCTTGTTTATTGTTTTGCACTACACACACCCAATGGTCGAGGAAGCGGCTAGGACTCTCAGACAATTTGTTACTTTATCTGAGCCTTAGTCCTATGCTTCCGTTGTGTCCTTAGTATTCCTTACATTCATACATCTAGGTTGCTATAATAATTCGAGTTTCCATGCATGCACCAGTTGGCTAAGGATGTGACTATCTTAGTCACCCTTTTCAACTTTTCAGCCTCTACCTCTTTCTAACTTTTGGCCTTCGAATAAACCTCTGTTCTCACACATTTGGCCCTGTTGTATTGCTTAAGCCTATTTACTTATTTTCACCGCATGCACCATTTGGTAAGCACTGCATCTGTTTCTGTCTACTTGATGCTTCAAAGGTCATGTGCTTAATCTTTGTTTACACACTTCGGGATCTCCTTCTTTCGCATTGCAACCTGATGGGTGTGTGTACCTAAGCAAGAACTTAGGGACTTGTGACAAAAGAGACTATCCCTCTATCACCAACAAGTACATATAGTGGGGATCACACATTTTAATTATCAATCCGAGAAGTATCTTGAACCTAACGGAGTGTATGAAGACATGTACTTGCATAATAGTAATTGAAGTGGAATAGCTTTGGTCAAATGCAAATGAGTATTTTCATGCACATTCATCATTCTCACAGGTGGAAATGGTGTCGTGATACATGAAATAGTGGTAAGCACAAAAATGGACTTTTCTCTTAGCTTCGAACTCGAAATATGGTCAATATCGAGTCCCTTTCGAAGCTCTCGATGAGACATATCCAATGCTAGTGGTCTTGCCCGATTCTGACAACTCTACTTCAAGATATGGACAAAAACAAAGCTACACAACTCTCCTAGTTTCACCACACACCTCCTCATGCCTCACACACACATTACACACTTTAGAAAAGCAATGAATTCAGTAGACAACACTTCCATGCACTCATTCCAAGCTATAAACACACAGGCAAGCTCACAAGCAAGGAGATGCAAGAGGAAGAAGAGGCAAATTTGAACATCAGAGCTCTCTTACTCACAATGGCAAACAGTCTTTACAAAGTGTCATCAAAGGCTTATATACATGTGCCCTAAAAAATGGACCTTTCACACAAGAGACCAACACTTTATTGTAGAAACCCTAATTTCCTACTATTTACAAGGATTATGATACATTGCTTGGGATTTATGCATCTAGAGGAATCCTCTACTACATTTACATGGCTTTCAAGAGATTTCCATAAGGATTTAAAGAAAAATTGTGCCCATAATTTTGAAAATTTTGGGGCTCCTATTTAGTGCTCGATTTTCTCTACAACACTCTCCCCCTCTTTGTCTCTGTCTTCCCTTGATGGGCTTTGCTTCATGTCTTCATTTGCTATGTTATTTTGGGTTGCCACGCATGCATTCAGTGGCTAAGAATGTGATATTCTTAGTCACACGTTTTTGCTTCTCAGCCTCTCCCTCTTTCTAGCTTTTGGTCTTGGTTGTTGTTCTTTATTTCCACTCTTCGAGACATGGTCCTTTTGAGTCGTAGCCTGATGCATGCCCCTGCGGGGCTTTGGGCAGAGAAGGCTACTTCTTATTGCACAGTCTTTTCTTTTGATTTTCGTCTTCTTCTTCTTTTGCTATATTCCCTTGTCGCTGCTACCACATGTCCCCCCTCCTGAACTCTATCGTCCCCGACAGGCTTTGATTTCATTTAGCAGATTGGCTTCACGTATGATGACTTGCTTCCATTGTTCGGACTTGACACCATCGTTTGGTGGTTGGCGATGGTCATCAAAAAAACTAAGTTCATAGGTGACTAATCTTGCATTCAAATTCATGGACATCTTTAGGAAGATTTCTGAATCAATCTCAAAAAATCCAGTAAAGAAGGCTTCTTCAAAAGTTTTCATATATGTACTAGGCAAAAACATGAGCCGCGAATAATAGCCCATAATGGTTAGTCTACTTGGCATAATAGAAAGGTCAAATACTAAAACATATGTGCCTTGATTGATGCCAATAAAATTAAAAAATGTATATTGTGCATGCTTGAATACTTTGAGTATAGTTAGAACCATGTTGATTATTTTGTTAGTCACTTTGATAGTGAGGTCACGAACTTTTGCATATCGAGATAACCAAAATTCTATTGTTTTGATCATGTACTCTTCCATAGGCAAAAAATTGTGCGGTGGGCTTGGGAGGAATGGAAAATTGAGCCACTACTTATTTAGTTTATCTTGACTTTGTAATTCCCAAAATTTTGGCCAGTAGCATCGATGTGGCATAGGACAAAATGCAGGGTTAACTTGTAATAAATACGGTGCCTCTTGCTAGTGCACCCGCAATGTTGGATTTCTTTCCAAAACTTTTCTCCTCCATATAGGATCGCTAGCTTCAAACTGTTCTTGAGTATATTGAAAGGTGTCTGCTTTAAAGTTTAGCTACTCATTTGGATCCTTCCCCATAATCTTCTTAATATAATTTTGAGTTGTTCTTTCATAATTCCATACGAGAGATTGAAGGGCTTCGTGATTTCCTCTAAATCTTTGCTCTTGATTTTAGCTTTCTTCATGATTTTTATGACTTCATTTTCAAAATTCTCGATAAGCCAAGACACCAGTAGTGCTTGCTCTTTCTGACTCAACTCTACAGTATATGGCATAGGGTGATCATCATACTCCTCCATTCCTGGTTCCATCATTGGCGAATGAACGATTGGGGGAGAAAGATGGCGTACCTCAATCTCGTCAGTAGCCTTCGTAGATTGCACTATTGTTGTCCCCAAGTTCTTGGTCTGGTCTATTTGGGCCATGAGCGCTCTGCTATGATCTTATCCTTCTCGTCATTTGCTTATTTACTAGCCTTTAACTCCTCTTCCACTTTTGCCTTTGCTTCATAAGTTTTGACTTGATCAGCATCTTCGTTGCATTGTTCCATGTACTTGTGTACTACCTCATTCCATTTGAGTTCCCAAGATTTACCTTCTATTTTATAGGTGGTCTCTATCTCTACCTATTTGCTTTTCTCTTGGATCAACTATTCTTCTAATGCTGCCAACTTGGCCTCTAAATCTGGTATGCTTGTGTTAACAGTGCTTTCCAATAGTTGATTTAAGAGAATGGAATTCATTAGTTCCTTATTTCTCGTAAGCAGGTTATCAGCCTTGTCCATATATACTTTGATATGATTTTCTAGGAGTTTGATGTGGTTAAGCATCCGCATTTTCTCAGCTTCATATATTGTATGTTGTTTTTGCAATTTTGTCACTTCATTTTGGAATACCGATACAGATGTGGTTAATTCCTGTATATTTCCTTTTAGCAATGCATTCTCTTCCTGGACACGACGACACTCTTCTGTCATTCCTTCCGATGTTGTTGTCTTCTGAACAAATTCTTTTTGCATGGCTATATTGTTGGCAGAAAGTTCTTCACTTAGATTTTGGAATCGATTTCTTGCCTCACAGTTCTACCTTCTCCTTTTCCTCTTCCATCATGACTTGCAGTTGAACATCAATCCCATAGAAGCTTATCTCATAGGATTGGGAGGTGTGGAAACCCCTTGTTTGGGTGAGGTGGAACTTCCCATCTACCTTCAAGATGTTCCAATGAAAGTCAAAGTGCTAGTGTGTCAAGATGAGAACCTTACAGAACCACTTGTCTTGGGTCAAGATTGGATCTATGACCATGCAGTTAACTTAAACCGAAGAAGTCAAATTCTTCAAGTTTGGGTACATGAACAATGCATTACATTAGAATTAGAGAACTGCATGCTCACAGATCATGGCACCACACACTCTCTTAGTTCCTCTAAGACTAATCTTCACGAGCAAGATGTTGTATGTGTCAAAAGCTCTATGATCCAGAAGGACTCAATCATGGAAGGACAGTCGCAAAGGCAAGTAAACCCTCCTTCTTTTTCGAAGAGTAAAGCATCCCTAGTAGTTCAACCTAAGAAGCAAGCACAACAATTCAAGACAAGTGCTATAGCAAATAGAAAGACACCATTCAACAAGAAAGCAGTTCTGAGCATGACGCAGATCTGGATATGCAAAGGCGAGCAACCTCCAACCTTGGCCCCACAAACCCCATCCAGGCAAGCCAACCAAGCTAGGAGACGAAGGAAGAAGCTCGCACAAGCTCAACCACAAGGTATCCGACAAATTTGGGTGCCTAAGAAATTAGTTGTAGCTCAACAAGGGCGATTACACATGTGGGTACCCAGGAAGCTCTTACGTCCGCAACAACCTATGCTCTCCCATACACGAAAAGTCTCAACAAAGAAGCCAAGGCGAGGCAAAGGTCAGAACCAGACACCAAGAACCAAAGTAGACCAACTCGCCTCTTCAACAAGAGTTAGAAGACCAGCCACAACGGTATGGGTATGGAAGCCAAAAGCACTAGTAGCCCGCGCAAAACCAAAGAACCAACCACGTGGGATACAAAATTTAAGAAACCATCGAGAGATGAAGAAGCCCAAAGTTATCTTGATGCAACCAAACATGGTTCTCAAATGGATCCCTATGAGGAGGAATGATCAGTTGTCATCTCTAGATCCAATGGATACCTCCAACAAAGATGGCATCAACATCTGCACGTAACATCACAAGCCTCCACGAGCGACAACCATGTGCTCCTTGCACAACCCTGTCTTTTGCACCATTCAGGTCATGCATTTCCCAAATATGCATTAATATAGGGCCACATTACATGGCCGTGCATAGACACATTTGAGAGTCCCATGCACAAGAGCACATTGACACATGTCAATTATTTTTTCTGATGCTAACATCTGTCTTCTTGTTTGGTGACATTGTTCCTCTAAAAAAAAATTTTTTTAAAAAAGAGAGAAAAAGAGACAAGAGAGAGAGAGCTTGTTCCCAGGTTTGGCTCATGGAATATGAATGAGTCATGTTTAGTTGAAGGTGGAACCATTGATTACTGGGCATTTATCAGTTTTGATAGAAGTGTGTCTCGACTAACAGAATGATATTATTGCTACCTTCTCTGGTAGATGTCAAGCACTTGGCATGAACATGGCATCCACAACTACTGTTTCCCCTTACCTTGGTAGGAGGGTGTAGTTTGGTACCCTAAAAATCCTTGTTTGTATACTGGGTGAGAAGACTCCTACTTATGGTGGGCTAAACAGAATATGTGAAACTAAGCTTGGTGTAGTTACCCAATGTTGTCTGTCAAGGAATATAAAGAAGTTCAATTCTCAGTATTTGGCAAATGTTGCTTTGCAAAGAGGAGACAGGACCAGTGTAAGATGCCACGTTGATTTTCCACCTTGAAAAAAAAAAGATGTGTAGGTAATAATGAAATTTTATGTTTAGGATATTTTGATCATATCTGCAAAATTTTGTAGCAATAAGTTTTTAAATTCTCTCTCTAGAAAGTTGTCGCATGAAATTTGTATGTTAATTTCGAGCATGAAGATGAAAAAACATGAAAAATCTCTTCATTAACCTATCTTCATGGAACCAAGTGAGACAAAAAACATAGGAACTACAAAAAATTCAATTAGGTAAAGTTTTTCTACTAAGAATACTCTACCTTTCTCTCATATCTTTCTAGAATTTTCGATTTTGCAGGGCCCAAAAGTGATATCTGGAAGCAGATTTGGACCTGAGGCGTCTCTAACATTATTGTACAGATTTAAGAACTAAATATTTTTGTCTCTCACAAGCTCAAGCTGATTCCTCACCGTTTTTGAGTTACAGGGTTTTGAAAAGTGCCGTTTTCCAACACTTAAAAAAAAAAAAAAAAAAAGAGAAGCCTTCATTCATTCATCTTATTCATGTTCACGGATTTAGAAAACGCACATGGGTATATGGGTTATTTTTGGGTGATTGACGTGTGTGTGAGTGCGTTGCAGGGATTACCTCTATTTTTGCACGTACGATTCTTGATGGTGGACATGAAAAGTAGATGCATGGGTGGTCCGGAAGTCTTGCATGAGACATGCGAAAAGACGCTATCTTGGAGCATGCAGATTCTAAAAGTGCGGGTCTAGGAAGGCGTGATTGGTCATGCACTGGCGAAAGGCGGAGATCCCAAAAAGACGAAGACTGAGAGATAGAAAAGGATGATGGTCGTACAGTCATTATGATCGTTTTTCGGCTTCTGGAATTGCGATTGAGATTGAGATTGAGATTGAGATTGTGATTGTGATTGAGATTGGGATTGAGATTGTGATTGTGATTGAGATTGGGATTGAGATCAGCTCGGGGGTGGTCGGGTGGATGAGGCTTCACATTGAAGCAATCTGATAGATTTTGTAACACAGATCAGAACTACTTGTAAATCTGCACAGATAATAAAATTCTCTCTCTTCTTGTTCTACGTATACTCTGTTTTCCTTCTTTATATCTTGTGGTGTCGAAACCCATTATTCTGTGTGAGATTGTGACTCAAGTTTAGGAGACTTGTTACAAGTGGTATCAGAGCAGAGTTGGGGATTCCGGGACAAGATGTAGGATTTGAAGAAGAAGATAGAAGAATAAGAGGAGCTTATCCATAGATTGAATGCAGAATTACATAAAGAAAGATCCAACAAACAAAAAGAGGCTACTGCAAATGCTTTCATGGACCTCAATGCTGAAGGTGGTAATGGTGCGAGCACATCAAACGCACGTAGAGCTAGACGGCAACGTGAACCTGAAGAGGACGATGATGCAGGTGAATCTGCACTCAAGCAAGTGTTCAAAAGAGCAAAATTAAATGAATTTGATGGTGAGAAGAAAACTGGAGAGGATCTTGAAGCATGGATTGAGGAACTTGAAGATTTCTTTGACCTACGCGTATTTAGTGAGGAATCAAAAGCAAAGGTGGCAATTCTGCATCTGCGAGGAGTCGCAAAACTGTGGTGGAAATCTTATATACAGACAAGAACACGTGAAGGTCCGATCCTCTAGAAAGAATTTCGAGAGCAAGCAGAGAATCGTTATTGTTCTCCACATTATCAGATGGAAAAGAAAATGGAATTCTACTCTTTCAAGCAGCATGAGGATGATAACTTGTTTGTTGAAGAATATCAGGAGAAATTTTTGTGTTTACATAAGTATGCACTAGAAGTTTCTGGAGATGCACTGAAAAGCAAGTTTATTGAGGGTTTGCAGGAAGAGCTTCGCTATCAAGTAAAGGGGTTCGGACGTGTAGATTTTCTTGATGCAATTGCGAAAGTAGAAAACTTTGAGAAGATGGAGAAGTTTACCACGAAAAAGGCATTCAAATCAAGGTTTATCTCAACTGGACATCGACCCCCAAGACCTATTTCAATAAATCAAAATGGACAGAGATTGACTAACTCTATTAACGGTCAAGGAGGAAGACCAAAGCCGAAGCAAACGGACACACCTAAGAAGCAAGAAGTTATGCACTGGCAACGTGATTCTGATTTCCTGGAGCGGGCTAAGAGGCTGGGACTTTGTTTTCGATGTGGAGAACAAGGACATCGCACTTTTGAATGTCCAAACAAGGCCATCAACCATTCTATGCAAGCAAAGATAGCTCATCTACAAGAAGAAAACATGACAATTGAGGAAGCGGATGATCAAGGTAAGTGTTCTAGCGCTAGACTTCAATGCATGAAAACTTCTTCTCATTCAAGGGCATCGGTGATTAGGATTATGGGGGACATATCCTCACGTAAGGTTAGTTTCTTGATTGATTTGGGTAGTACAAATTGTTTCCTTTCACTTAAGATGGCAGAAGCTTTAGGGTTGCATATTGAGATGCAGACTAAAAGACCTGTACAGATGGCTAATGGTACGATACACTATACTCGAGGCTGCATTGAGAATCTTGATTTTATGTTAGAAGAACATAAGTTTTTGGGTACCTTCCATGTAATTGAAATGAGAGAATGTGATGTAATCATTGGAATGGACTGGTTAGTTCATAACAATGTCGTGATTGATTGTGAAAGCGGGATCCTTACTTTGAAAATAGAAGGGAAGGAACATCGTCTTGCAGGCAAGTGTAATTCAAGTTTTTCTCCTATTTCTGCAATAAAGTTGATTAGGGGTATTCGACAGGGTTGTGAGACATATTTGGTTTATGTGCATGACCTTCAGGAGAAGAAGAAAGAAGAGGAAATACCGGAATATGTTAAAAAGCTTTTAGATGAGTACGCAGATGTATTTCTTGATGATCTACCGGGCATGCCTCCTCCTAGGAAAATTGACCATGCTATAGACCTTTATCCGGGAAGTGAGCCTTATTCTAGAGCACCTTATAGGTTCAATATTGATGAACTGAAAGAGTTGAATCTCCAATTGGATGATCTATTGAAGAAGGAGTTGATAAGACCTAGTGTTTCACCTTGGGGAGCACCTATTTTGTTTCAGAAAAAGAAAGATGGTTCATACAGACTTTGTATTGACTATAGGGGATTGAACAAGAAAACCATTAAGAACAAGTATCCACTACCACACATAGATGAACTGCTGAGTCAATTGAGTGGTGCCACAGTATTCACTAAAATTGACTTAAGATCGGGATATCATCAAATTAGAGTAAAGTCTGAGGACATACCCAAAACCGCTTTTAGAACACGATATGGTCATTACGAGTTCACAGTTTTGCCTTTTGGATTAACAAATGCTCCTACAACATTTATGTGTTTGATGAATAATGTGTTTCATAAATATCTCGATGAATTTATATTAGTTTTTCTTGACGATATTTTTGTGTATTCTAAGGATGATGATGAACATGCATTGCATCTCAGGAAGACTTTACAAAAACTAAGAGAGCATAAACTATATGGTAAGATGAGTAAATGTTTTTTTGCAAAAGGGGAAGTGAATTATTTGGGGAGAGTTGTTTCTAAGGAAGGGATTCATATAGATCCTGAGAAAGTTAAAAGCATAGTTGACTGGCCTACACCCAAATGTGTGAGGGATGTGAGAAGCTTCCTTGGTTTGGCACAATATGAGAGGGCACACATTAGGGAGTTTTCTCGAATTGCAAATCCTTTTACAGAATTGACAAAGAAAAATAGAGAGTTCACATGGAACGATGAGTGTCAAAAGGCGTTTGACGAATTAAAACAAAAAGTTATCCAAAATTGTGTGCTAAAGATACCTGAGTTAGGGAAGCCTTTTATTGTTGCATGTGATGCTACTGGAAGCCAAATCGGATGCGTTCTTTCACAAGAAGGGAGGGTAGTGGCTTATGAGTCAAGGAAATTAAGGAAACATGAACTAAATTATACAACACATGACTTAGAAATGCTTGCAGTTGTTCACGCACTTAAACATTGGAGACACTTATTGCTAAGAGTAAAGTTTGAATTAAGAACAGATCATCAGAGCCTTAAATACATATTTACTCAACCTTTACTTAACAATAGACAAAAATGATGGATCCAATTGCTAAGTGAATATGATTTTGATATTAAATACTTAGCAGGAAAAGAAAACAAGGTGGCCGATGCTTTGAGTCGTAAACCCCTATGCAGTTCAATTTCTATTTTATCCTCTGATTTTGATATTGGAAAAGAATTAAAAATAGATTTATTTTATGCAGCAATCTTGGAATTTTTGGGTATGAATCCAGGTTCTATGTTTCAGGGAGAATTTCATTTGAGAAATAATGATTTGTATTGTAATTCTCGTTTATGTATTTCTTCAGAATGTGTTTTGAAAGAAAAGATCCTGCATGACTATCATGATGCACCTTTCTCTGCACACCCTCGTTTTTCTAGAACTTATGCAAAAGTGAAAGCTTCATATTACTGGCCACGTATGAAATATGATATTAAGAGGTATGTCGAAGAATGTCTGAAATGTCAATAGGTTAAGAACGAATTTAAAAGGAGTCTTGGCATGTTACAACCATTAGATGTGCCTGATCAAAAATGGGAATCCATCTCTATGGATTTCATAACAAAGTTGCCTGTACCAGAAGTGGGCATGATACCATCTTTGTTGTCGTGGACCGTCTTACAAAGATGGCACATTTTCTTCCCATGAGGAAAACTGATACAGCTTTGCATGTTGCTAAACTTTTCATAAAAGAAATTTTTAGGTTACATGGTATACCCAAAAGTACAATTTCTGATAGGGATGCAAGGTTCACATCTAATTTTTGGAAAGCAACATTTCAATCCATAGGAACAGAATTACGCATGAGTACTGCATTTCATCCTCAAACCGATGGTGAGACCGAGAGGGTTAACAGGGTGCTTGAGGATATGTTACGCATGTATGTGAATGATAAGCAAAACAATTGGACTGAATATTTGCCCTTGGTTGAGTATGCATATAATAGTGCATGGCATTCCTCTATTAAGATGACACCTTTTGAAGCAATGTATGGTTATAATTGCTTGCTACCGCATTCACTTTTTAATTCACAGAATCAGGTTGAAATATCCAAACTGATGCTTGAAAACATGGATTTGGAGCTAAATAAGGTAAGGAAAAACATGAAAGATGCACAGAAACGTCAGAAATTATATCATGATCTCAAAAAGAGGCCCTTGGAATTTAGAACAAATGATCTGGTTTTTTTGAAAGTGAGTCCTTCTAAATCAAATCTGGTTTTAGGCAAAGATCGTCAATTGTCTCCTCATTATGCTGGTCCTTTCAAAATCTTAAAGAAAATTGGTTCTGTTGCATATTTACTTGACCTACCTAATACTTTGAAAATTCATCCAGTCTTCCATGTTGGATTACTTAAAAAGTATGTTCCTAATGCTGATCATGTTTTGCAGGACACATCTAAGTTGAAGGAAGATGCCACTTTTGAACTTGAACCAGAAGTTATATTGGATAGGAGAGTTAGACATCTTAGGAATCGTGAAATAGTGGAAATTTTAGTAAATTGGTTTGCATATCCTATTGAAGATTCAACATGGGTTGGTTTAGATGAGTTTATGGAACATTATCCTTCTTTCCAACTCTGAGGACTGAGTTCTTTAAAGAGGGGGAGAATTGTAAGATGCCACGTTGATTTTCCACCTGGAAAAAAAAAAGATGTGTAGGTAATAATGAAATTTTATGTTTAGGATATTTTGATCATGTCTGCAAAATTTTGTAGCAATAATTTTTTACATTCTCTCTCTAGAAAGTTGTCGCATTAAATTTGTATGTTAATTTCGAGCATGAAGATGAAGGAATCTGAAAAAGTGTTGTATGAGAGAAAGGTAGAGTATTCTTAGTAGAAAAATTTTACCTGATTGAATTTTTTGTAGTTCCTATGTTTTATGTCTCATTTGGTTCCATGAAGATAGGTTAATGAAGAGATTTTTCATGATTTTTCATCTCTTTCTAGAATTTTCGATTTTGCAGGGCGTCTCTAACATTATTGTACAGATTTAAGAACTGAATATTTTTGTCTCTCACAAGCTCAAGCTGATTCCTCACCGTTTTTGAGTTACAGGGTTTTGAAAAGTGCCGTTTTCCAACACTTCAAAAAAAAAAAAAAAAGAGAAGCCTTCATTCATTCATCTTATTCATGTTCGCGGATTTAGAAAACGCACATGGGTATATGGGTTATTTTTGGGTGATTGACGTGTGTGTGAGTGCGTTGCAGGGATTACCTCTATTTTTGCAGGTACGATTCTTGATGGTGGACATGAAAAGTAGATGCATGGGTGGTCCCGAAGTCTTGCATGAGACATGCGAAAAGACGCTATCTTGGAGCATGCAGATTCTAAAAGTGCGGGTCTAGGAAGGCGTGATTGGTCGTGTGCTGGCGAAAGGCGGAGATCCCAAAAAGACGAAGACTGAGAGATAGAAAAGGATGATGGTCATACAGTCATTACGATCGTTTTTCGGCTTCTGGAATTGCGATTGAGATTGAGATTGAGATTGAGATTGAGATTGAGATTGTGATTGAGATTGGGATTGAGATTGTGATTGTGATTGAGATTGGGATTGAGATCAGCTCGGGGGTGGTCGGGTGGATGAGGCTTCACATTGAAGCAATCTGATAGATTTTGTAACGTAGATCAGAACTACTTGTAAATCTACACAGATAATAAAATTCTCTCTCTTCTTGTTCTACATATACTCTATTTGCCTTCTTTATATCTTGTGGTGTCGAAACCCATTATTCTGTGTGAGATTGTGACTCAAGTTTAGGAGACTTGTTACAACCACGCACTCAAAAAATTTCATCGGTGGACAATCAACACGGACATTCGTCGACAATGTTCCATCGCAAATGCCGGGTGTACAACACGAAGAGATAAACATCGATCAACCCTTCACCATGGTAAGTATCTTTACTCTGGCAACAACATTTCATGATAGATTAGGAAACCTCTTCGTCGGCATACCCTTGAGCACTTAGTTCAAGACCCCCAATTTCCGCACCACACTTCTTCCAATGCATTTTCCAAGTAAGCATGCATAGGGCTACATTACAAGGCCGTGCACAAGGCGCATATTTTACTCCCATGCACGAACACACTTACTCATCATTCATTATGGGTTACGGGTACTTGGCATGACTCCTATGAACATCACCTTTGGAAGATCTAGAGGCCATCAATGGAGACTCACAGCGACACATTCATGCTGGAATCGAAGGATGAAGCACATATCATGGAACTACCACTTGCACAGGCTCAAAGAGACAAATGAAGAACTTGCCAATCGATCTTGCCACGTTTGGAAGCTAGATGGCTCTCGTTTCTACAGAATGGACACCACCTCTCACAGCACTACTTGGAACAACCATTACAACAAGGGTCTGTCAGGGACGACAGACTCGAGAGGGGGGGAGTGTTGGAACTCAAGGTCAAGCACAAAGCATGGAAGTGCATCAAAGAGATGGACATACAAGAAGAAGGAGCAAGTAGGGAGCTCCAAGAAGTACATGTCAAATTTTTAGAAGAATCCCCTACAAAAATAGTGATTTTCATCACTAAAAACCATTATAAATACCATTTTCTATTTTGTAACTCCATTTTTTTCAATCCGAGGATTCCTTGAGCTTGAGGAGTATTAGAAGCATCATCCTACCAATTTTCATCATTTTTAGACTTCGTTTGAGCCCTCAAATAAGCCCTAGAACCTAATTTTTAACTAGGCCAGACACTAGGTCTGAACAGGGCCAAAACTAGTCCAAAAATTATAAAAAGAGCTAGAGAGCTCATTTTTAGGGTTAGCTGGTTAGAGAAGAGAGCTTTTGTAAGAGAACTCTTTTGCAGTCGAAGCTTTCCATTGTTCCTCTCTTTGATCTTACCTTGTGTGTGTGTGTATGTGTGTGCATGTTTGTGTGCTTTCACTCACACACTTGTTCCTTCACTTGCTCGTGGTCTTCATACAAGTCCTCACGTCTTCGTGGATTGACAAGTAAAGGAGGTGGTGCTTACGCTTGAGCTACAAAAGACATGTACTTGCACAATAGTAATTGAAGTGGAATAGCTTTGGTCTGCAAATGAGTATTTTCATGCACATTCATCACTCTCACAGGTGGAAATGGTGTCGTGATACATGAAAGAGTAATAAGTACAAAAATGGACTTTTCTCTCAGATTTGAACTTAGAATATGGTCAATAGGAGGTTTGTTTTGAAGCTCTCGATGAGAGACATCCAATGGTAGCACTCTTGCCCGATTTTAACAACTCAACTTCAAGATATGGGCAAAAACAGAGCTATGCAACTCTCCTAGTTTCACCACACACCTCCTCATGCCTCAGACACACAAATACACACTTTTGAAAAGCAATGAATTCAGTAGACAACACTTCCATGCATCATTCCAAGCTACAAACACACATGCAAGCTCACAAGCAAGGACATGTAAGAGGAAGAAGAAGAAAATTCGAAAATCAGAGGTCTCTTACTCACAATGGCAAAAATTCTTTACAAAGTGTCATCAAATGACTTATATGTAGAGAGTACACCCGCAGAAGCAAAATGGAAAGAAGAGTGTACTCACAAAACAAAAAGTGTGTGAGACTCAAAATGAGTAGACCATGAAATGGGTAAACTCATGTGGATTAGAAATGAGCTTGGCAAGAGCATGGAGTAGGCTCCTCAAGCTTATAACCAAGTACAAATGGGGGGAGAGGCCCTCCTTATATAGATTTGGGAGGGGCTCTCAAAAGTACATTTCATGTGGGATAATTCCCCTGAAAGGAAAATGAATACAACTAGTAGAAGCACATGGCAAGGTACCCAAATACAATGGAAATACAATATAAAATGGAAATAAACTAGAAATGGAGCACCTCCTAGATACAAAATAGAGATGCACTCATGCAGATACAAATGTAGATGAAGTAGGGGCAATCATTTCATCAACACCCCCTCTGAAGCTCCATTTTGGAGCGACTGAATGCTGCAGAGGTCCACCAAGCATTGGAGCGGAATTGGAGATAGAGCCTTCGTGAACATGTCCATGAGGTTCTCCTGAGAGGTACACTGCTCTAGAGTAATCTCCTAAGGCACGAGTTTCTCACGGATGAAATGGTACTGGATCTCGATATGCTTTGTCCAGGCATGGAACACTCGATTCTTGTTGATGACCAAGGCTGACTGGCTATCCGTGCAAATGCATGTCGGAGTATCTTGCAAAACACCAATGACAGATAATAAACGTCGAAGCCAGATGGACTCACATGCTGCAAAGCAGGATGCTTGGTACTCAGCCTTGATGGATGATAGAGCAACTGTAGGTTGCTTCTTACTTGCCCAAGAGATAGGTCCTGAGCCAAGCAAGAATATATATCCAAAAGTAGATCGTCAAGAATTAGGATCACCAGCCCAATATGAATCTGAATATCCGACGGGTTCAATGCCCCCTCTGTACCAAAGACCATGATGTCAGGTGAGGGAAAGGTATCGAAGTAGTCTCTGAGCAGCATCCCAATGAGTCTGACGAGGCTGATGTGCAAACTGACTGAGTATACCAACTGCATAAGCAATATCTGGTCTAGTGTTGGCAAGATAGAGTAATGAGCCAACAAGTTGCCGATAGGTATGCACATCCACAAGTGATGATGAGTTGTCTAGTGTAAGCTTGATGTTTGGATCAAGTGGTGTAGAAACTGAGCGACATTGATCCATGTTATATCTGAAAAGTAGATCAGAGCAGTACTTCTTCTGTGATAGGAATATGCCTTCCTTTGTTTGCCAAACTTCCATACCCAAGAAGTAGTGAAGTAATCCAAGATCTTTCATAGAGTACTCCAGGTGAAGTTGTATGATGATAAATTGGATGCGTTCTTCATCTGAGCATGTCAAGATCAAGTCATCTACATAGAGAATGATGATGGCTAGTAAGGACTCCTTTTGATAGATGTGGAGGTTAGCATCAGCATTACTTCTGTGAAATCCCTTGTCTTCAAAGAACTTATGAATATTTTCATACCAGGCCTTGGGAGCTTGCTTGAGTCCATAAAGTGCTTTGTGAAGTTTGTATACTTGATCTTCCTTTCCTTTGACCTTGAAGCATTCAGGTTGTTCAACGTATACTTCTTCTTGAAGATCTCCATTGAGGAATGCACTTTTGACATCGAACTGGTAAATGGGCCACTTAAATTGAGCACTTAGTGCTAAGATGATTTTTATGGTTGTGAATCTTGCAGTAGGAGCAAAGGTTTCTTCATAGTCAATGCCATGTTGTTGCTTGTATCCCTTAGCTACCAAACCTTGCTTTGTATTTGTCTAATGTGCCATCTGACTTGTACTTAACTTTATAAAGCCACTTAACTCCTATGAATGATGATTTGTGGGCTTAGGTATAAGAGTCCAAGTCTTGTTCTTCTGTATTGCATCCATTTCTACTTGCATAGCTGCTTCCCAGTTAGGTTGTCCTTGAGCTTCTTTGTAATTAGAAGGTTCTGGAATTTGTTGAATCGGATGCATCAAGGCATAATTGACATAATGACTTTGTTCTCGTTGTCTCTTGTCAATAAGTCTTTGAGATCTTCTCGGATGACTTGTACTTGCTTCTGATGTTTGCTTTGAAAAGACTGTGTCCCCCTCTGAAGTGGATATGGGTGGATTGAGACTTGTGTTTGGATCTTTTGTGGAATATCTTGAAGCTTCATTAAAGATAACATCTTTTGAAATTCTGATGGAGTGATTGTTGATATCATATAGTCTATACGCTTTTGATTGTTCACTATACCCTATGAAGATGCGCTTCTTAGACTTGGATTGCAACTTGTTGCGATGTTCTTTGGGCACATGGACAAATTCTTTAGTGCTAAATACTCGAAAGTAATGCACATTAGGCTTTCTTCCATAGTATGCTTCAAATGGTGTCTTGTTGTGCAATGCACTGGTGAAGCCTCGATTAAGTATGTGAGTAGCAGTATGCACTGCTTCTGCCCAAAACTTGTAGGGTAAGTCTTTGTTATGAAGCATAGTTCTTGCCATTTCCATCACACTACAGATCTTCCTCTCAGCTACTCCATTTTTGAGAGGGAGTGTGTGGTTGAGTAACTTGTCGTTTGATCCCTTTTTAGAAAGTTGTCAAAATTGTGATTAATAAATTCACCTCGTCCATCTGATCGATGGTCTTAATAGACTTAGAGGCTTCATTCTCCACTTGGGTGATCCATTCACGAAACTTAGTAAAGGTATCTGCCTTGGATTTCAAGAAATACACCCAAATGTAACGGGAGTGGAAATCTACTAAAATAAAGAAATAGAGTGATCCACTGAGAGACGGGGTGTTCATTGGCCCACAAAGATCCATGTGGGTAAGGGATAAAGGGTTCCTAGATCTTGTTGATGCTTCTTTTAGAACTAGGGCCCTATGTTGCTTGCCTTGAGTGCAAGCCTGGTAGATGTCATTGAGTTGCCCAAGTTTGGGCAAACCTTTCACTATCTGTGATGAAGCGATTCTTGGTAAGTAGGAGGTGTGGCCGTATCTTTGGTGCCATAAGCTTGATAGTGGATCCTTGGATAAAAAGCAAGATAATTTGTATAAACCTTTCTCTTCAACACCTTGGGGGATTATGTCTTGCGTATGACGATCAATGACTTTGATAGAGGAGTTTTCAGACAAGACCTGTTTGTTATGATCTATAATTGCTTTTACGGACAGCAAGTTCATGCATAACTTGAGAACAAATAGCACATTTGAAAGTGATTTGCATTCCCCTTGAGCATTGGTGATCTGTACTTTGTCTCTCCCTTCTATTGGTAGACTTTTGTTATTGCCAAGCTACACTTCACCTGTGTGCTCTTCAAGTTCTTGAAAAGAATCTTTATCTTTACACATATGCGAGGTCGCTCCACTATCAAAGATCCACTCATGAGGGGAGCTAGATCTAACTAGGGCATCTTCCTCGGTAGAGATAAAGAGTTCCTCACTAGAGCAATGTGACCTATGTTGCGAAGATTTGAATGAATGCCTCGAGCTAGAAGCTTTCGAGGTTTGTTTCTTCTTATAACATAATTTCTCTAGATGATTTCTTTTTCACAAAAGTTACAAGTATACTTCTTGGAGGAATTAGTCGATCCTGGCTTGATTCCATTGCTCATATGATGACTAGTATTTTTGCCTTTGTTAAAGGGACCTTTGGCTTTCATTGAAGTCTCTTGGGAGGAGGTCGACTCAGCTCACGAATCGTGAAGGAGTAGAAGACGACGGACTTCTTCCCAAGTAAGGACTTGCCCTTGATTATACAAAGTCATTACAAAGGTCTCATATTGCCTAGGTAGTTTGTTAAGTAACCTTATCGTCATATCTTCATTGGAAATCTGCTGACCGCAAAGGGCTAACTTTTGTTGGTAGTCTTCAAATTGAGCTATGACTTTGGTGATTGTATCTTGAGGCCTAATAGTGAGACTATGAAATTCTACTTCTAAAGCATAGATCTTCGATGGTGTTTTATCTTTGTATAAGGCTGCTAAAGTATCCCAGGCTTCCTTGGATGTTTTACATGCCATGATGTGCCCTTTGGTCAGTTCATCACAAGCAAGTAAAAGTTGACCTAATACCCTTTTATCCTTAACATTCCAGATATGTCATGACTCTAGGTTGCTAGCCTTATTGGGTTCTGGTTTGTACCCATCTACTACATCATGAAGGAGATTGGTCTACAGATATGCTCTCATTACATCTTTCCAAAGATTATAATTTTGCCCATTTAATCTTTCATCCTTGGGCATGAATATGGGTGTGAATGAAGGTAGAAAATTGGCCATAGATGAGGTGCTAGATTCACTCTTTAACATTACAAAGTTTGAGTGAATTTTTGCTTTGCAAGAGTGAGTGTCAAGTGTTTAGAAACACTTTCAAAAACCCTTGTGCGCGAAGAAAGTACTTGAAAATAGTCGCAAAAAAAATATTGAAAACCTTGCCATCACATGGGAAATCCTTGGGGAGGGGGGAGGCTTGGAATAGCCCTACACTTTGAACACTTTGGAGGAGGGGGGAGGGCTTAGAATAGCCCTACACTTGCAAAAACACAGATAAGTCGACGAGAGAGGAGCGATTAGAGTAGCCCGTTGCACACAAAGAAGGGCACACTTGAGGGCTTAGAGTAGCCTCCCCAGACACAAACAAGATCCTCGATTTATATTTTGAAGTTACAAGAAGGGGCACTTAGTGCCAAAGGGTGCAAAAGTTAAGGGGTCGAGATCTTTGTGAAGAAAGCCAAAAGAGAGAGCCAAAGGTGATATAATGTGGGTGAAGCTAACTTTCCAAGATGATGATCATGGTATTCCTAACGATATGACAAAATTCCCAAATTTGAGAGTTCTTGGAATACACGACAAAATGGGTTGGATTTGACTCCCTTCAAGAACCTCTACGAGTTAACTCGATGGTAGTTGTAGCAATTAATTAATTAACTTTAATAATTGATGGAGCAACTTGTGGGACAAACTGATTCGAAGGGGGGATGTAAATCTTAACGTCAACTTCTGCAATGCATAGATTTACCTATTCTCATAAAAGAGAACTGTATGCATGGATGCATGCCCGTTCTTATTTCTGACATCATGCAGGATGTCTTCAATGCATGCAGAACTTGCAATGCCAAAATGGCCTAAATTTCACAAAACGACTTAAATTTCTGGATTAAGTTGTTGTTGTGCATGGGTAGAGATGTGTCTCTAGCGCATTCTCTCTTGCTGCACCAGCACCGGATCAAATTCCTCTGACTTCTCGATCTCTCATTCTCTATATTGTGCTCTGAGGTGAGGTGCCCTCCGCCACTACTTAGTATGCACAGGAGCTATGTTGCCTTCGTGTGTGTCGAATGCGCAAGATAAGCTTTCTGCAATTGTGACTCAGAGCATGATCTCTGCAAAATGAATTCCAACTGCTCTCTCTCTCTCTCTCTCTCTCTCTCTCTCTCTCTCTCTCTCTCTCTCTCTCTCTCTGAGACCCGATCTTGCCATGTCTAGTGTCTACAACAAAGCACGTAGCTGTCGCTGGCGCATGTAGTTGTAGCTGGTGCACACTATCGCTCTTGGTGGGAGGTGGGAGGTGGGAGGTGGGAGAGAAGGTCGACTACAAAACAAGTTCGACGGTTGCTGTTGGCATCCAGAGTAGCTAGCACAGTAGATGATGAAGTTGAAGTGAGCGATGAACTGGGAATGCATGAAGACTTCGGTCCTGTGCCGCTGCTACTTTGTCCAGGATAGTGGCAAGCAAACCTTGCACATGATGACGAAGACACTGCAACTGTTGTTGAAGCACAGTGCACTCAACCCTGTAAGCATCAGAGAAACTTCTATATCAGCTTCAGAGATGCAAACAGAACATGAGAAGCTCGATTGTTTGCTATTGAATATCCTTTGATATTCAGTTTTAGCGATTCCATAGTACAGCGATTCCAGAGTACAGGACAGAGTCACCAAAAGAGTACAGAAAAGTTTTGGCCACGCTATAGATACAAAAAAGCTTTCGCCACGGAGCACCACAAGCAGACTCGAACTTTAGTATGACACCATGTGATATCAAATGCAGCGTGAGACAACTGATGCACGTAGTGCCACATATGATGTTGATGAAAAATATTGTTTATAAACAATTAATAATGAGAACAATTATCAATTCTTCATAATTGTGCTTAAAAATGAACAGATCTCACACTCAATCCATAAAGAGGGTGGGAGGGAGGAGAAAATGGGCATAACGGGGGCAAAATGAATAAGAAAATGATGAAGAAGAAGGGTGGGAGGGTGGGAGGGTGGGCAAATGGGCAAAGTGATGCCCAAAAGGGTGTTAAATGATGGCAAAGAGCTTCTCCAAATGGGTGGAGAGCAACACCACCAAACTCAAGCAGCACCACCACCCAAAATCACTACCAAATGCACCACCAAGACCTCCACCTAGTGCTCTTTAGCTCTAATTTTTGGATCCACATCTTCCTTCTCTTGGTGCTTTGAGTGTTATTCTTGACGTTAGTTGTGCCTCCCAGAGTTGCGTGGTTTCTCTCCCCTTTCACTCTCCACGTGTATTGTATGGTTGGTGGAGATGATGTCTGATTATCAGGTGGTTTGGTCTTCTTGTGGGTTTTTTGGCTCTTAAAGGGTTTTGTGGATCAATTTTTACCTTCATGTAGTGTATTGGCTGCTCCTTGGTGACCTTGAATGATATCTTGGGTATCCATATTTCATTTCTTGAAGGTTGATCTGCCCTCAACTTCTTTGGTATCCACACCTACACTATTTGTTTATTGTGATCTTTGGTTCGTTGATTTGATCTTTATAGCCTTCGATTAACCTCCTTCAGATTCATTATAATATGATGCTTTCGGCTATCCACTTGATCCTTGTGAATCCATATTTGCTTCATTCCTTTTCCTGCTAGTGGATAACTATGTGGCAATTCTGTTTTGGGTTGTGGAACTCTCCATCTCTCACTAGTAGTAGAAACCTCACTTTGTCTCTCAGGTTGGCTAGATTGAGAAGAAAGATTTAATTGAGTATCAAGTGTCAGGTGATTGTGGGTTTCAGGTTTTAGGTTGGAAATAGAAGTTAGCTGGATAGGGCTAGACCTTGGTATAGGTTCATAAACATGCATACATTCATAGTCATTAATTCCTTGGCTCATGACCTTTAGAGATCTCTCATCTAATAGGCTAAAGACTTCTCTCTACCCAATATTGGCTGATATATAGCCTAAAGCTAACTAGATTATCACCTTGAATTGATACATCTAGTCTTGACCTAGCACTAGTTCCTCTAACATGTCATCATCGTTACAAACTAGAAGCTTTTGTTGCATCAAATTGTTACCTAAATGTAAAGATAGGGTAACTTCTACTAAACATTCAATGTTGTTTCCTCCTATTCCCATCATATATGCATTAGTGGGTCGAAGTTGTGTTGTTAATTATTGTGCTAATGAAGAGCATATGTAACTTAATGCTACCCTTGTATCAATCAATTCATCCACCAGGTGATATTCCTTGGTTCCCCCTCCTAGGTTTAAGTAGGGTTGCTTGATTTGACATCCTAGGGTTTTGATCTTTGATGGTCTATAGTTGGCCATGGGGATTGGCTCTTCTCCTTGTCAATATCTCTCATCTTTCTCATGCATCCATTCTTTCTGCTTTCGAATTTGTTCTGGGGCTTCAAGTCTCCCATCTTCTCTTATTCTCTCATCCTCTTCCTTTTGGTTCCTTGGTGCTAGAAGTCTAGCCAGTATCTCTTCGGTCAAGGGTTCTAAGTATTTCCTCACACAACATCCACTTATGTAATTGGGCAAAATTTCTCCATCTAGGGTGGCTAGGTTCACTGCTCCACCAGTCGAAATGGGATTGATCACTAGCAATCCATGTCCTCTCCTTCGCAACTTTTTTGCATGTTGCTTTAACGTATACAACAGGACTAAATCACCCTCCTTGAGTCCCTTGTCTTTGATATGGGCATCATAGTATGATTTTTGTCTCCTCTTGGTTGCATAGATGTCTACTACTACTTGCAATCTAGTCTCATGCAATTTTTCAATTTGATCTAGTTTTTGGGACAATTCGTGTCCAATCCACTCATACTTCTCAGCTACTCGAAGAGTAGCAATCAAGAAATCAATTGGAAATATACCAGATTGAATAGTTTCATGCCAGTAGCAGTCTTGTAGGAAACTCTAAAAGTTCATAAAGCATTTTGTAATTGTTTGTCCTAATCTAATCGCCCATTATTCACAATCTTCATCAGAACAGTACATAACACCTTATTGGGACTTTCTGCCTATCCATTGGCTTGTTTGTGATATGGGGCTGACTTCTTATGAATTACTAAGAACTCATTCACCAATGTTTCTATCACTTAATTAATAAAGTGTGTGCCTCGATCACTCACAATTTCATTAGTAATCCAAATCTTGTTAATATGTTTTCAAATAGAAACTTGGCAATGGTTCTTGCATACCCATTTGGTCAAATAGTTGGTGGCCACTATTATGTATTCAGCATGAGAACCTTTTCTACGTGGGTTAATTGGTCCGATGAAATCTACACCCCATTTAGTGAAAGCTCTAGAAATAATCATACGTCACAGTGGCATTTTGTCTCCTCTGATGGGATATTTTGTTCATTGGCACACATCGCATCTCTACACAAGTTATTGCATCTTGATTTAAGGTTGATCACCATAGTCCTACAAAGAGAATCATTCTATAGTTTTGTCGACTGAAAAATGACCTCCTGCTACTCCGATATGGGCCATCTCTAAAAGAGGAATATACTCATCTTCATGCATAGATATTCTTAGTTGAATATCTTGCCCACATTTAAACAGCTGCCTTCCTATGACCACATAATATTTACTTTGCTCTTCCAATGCCCGTTTTCTTGCTAAGCTTGCTCTTTTAGGATACTCATGAGTTTTCAAATAATTCACCAATGGTAAGCTCCATTTAGGTGTTATCGTAGAATAACATAGGGTGGAGTTTTCTTCCTATAATTTCACTTGATACATTGGACAATTTGTTACTAGAGAATGCACCTCTTTCTGCATATCTGGCCAATACACTCCCATCTCTGGTACTGTATTACTAGCACTTCTATGGTTTTTCCATTGGTTTGTGTGAGCATGCTTTAACCATGTCCCTTGTTCTTCTTCGTCTACACACCTTAAAAGTAGTCTATTGGAATCTTGATGATATAGGCTTCATGCCACAATGTGAAGAGTATGTTCTTCCATAACTATTGACTTTCATCTAAATTGATCCTATGACTTGGTCCATGCATGAGTACAGGAATCAATTTCTCAACACATCATGGAAAAACTTCCAAGTTGAAAAGGTATGTGTGAGGCAGATCATCCGAAACTCCAATTGGTGGTTCTCCATGAGTCATTCATGACAGATGATCGGCTCTAACATGTGTGTTTCCTTTCTTCACTACTACTTCAAAATCAAATTCCATTAAGAGTAAAAACCATCTCACAAGTCTTCAAGTGTTACAGGGTCTATTGACCAAGTATAAAAGAGCTTGGTGATCAATAAAGAACTTGAATTTGTTTGCCACTAAGTAGTGTGTGAATTTATTTATGATGTAGACCATACCTAATCCTTCTCGTTCAGTGTGGTATAATTATGTTTGGCTTGATTAAGTTGCTTACTCTCATAGGCTATAGGATGATCAAGCTTTCCTTTGTCCATAGGCTATGGTAAGATACATCCAATGGCAAATTTGGAAGCATCCACATGAATATGGAACGGCTTGTTCCAATTCGGCACTTTTAGAATTGGAGCTGAACTTAGTCTACTTTTCAATTTGTAAAAGGCTTTCTCACAATCTTCCATCCAATTGAACTGATTCAGTAATCTATGGCAGCAGCAATAGAGGAATCCAGCAAAAGAAGAAGATGATGAAAATCAAAATGAAAGATTGTGCAATAAGAAGTAGCACCCTCTACCCAAAGTCCCGCACGAGCACGCATTAGGCTACAACGCAAAAGGACGAGGTCCCAAAGAGTGGAAATAAAGAACAACAACCAGGACCAAAAGCTAGAAAGAGGGAGAGGTTGAGAAGCGGAAATGCATGACTAAGAATATCACATTCTTATCCATTGAATGTGTGCGTGGTAGCCCGAATTAACACAGGAAATGAAGACATGAAGCAAAGCCTGTCAACGGATGACAGAGACAAAGAGAGGGAGATTGTTGCAGAGAAAATCGAGCACTAAATAGGAGCCCCAAAATTTTCAATATGGGCACAACTTTTCTTCAAATGCTTATGGAAATCTCTTTAAAGCCATGTAAATGCACTAGAGGAGAGTCCTCTAGATGCATAAATCCCAAGCAATGTATCATAATCTTGTAAATAGTAGGAAATTAGGGTTTCTACAATAAAGTGTCAGTCTCTTGTGTGGAAGGACCATTTTTTAGTGCACACGTATAGTCATTTGATGACACTTTGTAACGACTTTTTTCCATTATGAGTAAGAGAGCTCTGATTTTCGAATTTGCTTCTTTTTCCTCATCCATCTCCGAGCTTGCATGTGTGTTTGTAGCTTGGAATGCGTGCATGGAAGTGTTGTCTACTGAATTCATTGTTTTTCTTAAGTGTGTAATGTGTGTATGAGGCGTGAGGAGGTGTGCGATGAAACTAGGAAAGTTGCATAGCTCTGTTTTTGCCTATATCTTGAAGTAGAGTTGTCAAAATTGGCCAAGAGCACTACCATTGGATGTGTCTTGTCAAGATCTTCGAAAAGAACTTGCTATTGACCATATTCCAAGTTCAGAGCTGAGACAAAAGTTCATTTTTGTGCTTACTGCTGTTTCATGTATCGTGACACCATTTCCACCTGTGAGAGTGATGAATGTGCATGAAAATACTCATTTGCATTTGACCAAAGCTATTCCACTTCAATTACTATTGTGCAAGTACATGTCTTCATACACTCGGTTAGGTTCAAGATACTTCTCGGATTGATAATTAAAATGTGTGATCCCCACTATATGTACTTGGTGATAGAGGTATAGTCTCTTTCGTCACAAGTCCCTAAGTTCTTGCTTAGGTACACATAATACATACAAAGTTCTTGCAATTATGGCATACATGTGGATAAATGTACGATAATATCCACAATGACCCATAAATGCCTGCACTTCTTTTGCATTCTTTGGTCTGGGTAGTTCTAAATTTACCTTGATTTTTTCTTCATCTATGGATATTCCATTTTTAGATACTATATGTCCCAAAAATTTTCCTTTTCATACCATAAAGACACATTTTTCTAGATTCAAGCAGACTCTATATTGTCTACACTTCTCAAAAATTTTCCTCAGCTCAGGTATGTGATCCATTCTTTGGGAAGAATAGGTGCATAAATCATCCTCATAGACTTCCATATTTTTCCTAAGGGATTCCCTAAGATGTGACACATTAATCTTTGGAAGATGGCTAGAGCATTCGTTAAGCCAAATGGCATAACCCTAAAAGCATATACACCCCATTCTGTAGCAAATGTTGTTTTGTGTTGATCCTCAGGAGCAATTGCTACTTGGTTGTAACCAAAGAATCCATCAAGGAAGCTATAGACTTCCTTGCCTACCACTCTCTCCAAGAGGTGATCCATAATGGGTAATGGGTAGCTATCACAAATAGTGCCTGTGTTAACCTTTTTTAGATTAATGCAAACTCTTAATTTACCATTTTTCTTGGGTACTAATACTAAGGGTGACACCCATTCAGTGTGTTAAATTTCATATATGAAGCCAACTACCAATAATTTATCTATCTCTTCCTTGATTTTGGTAGAGTACATGTCATTGTAGGTGTATGTTCTTTGTTTTGAAGGTTTAGCTTTTGGAGTCATGGGAATCTGATGTGAACAAATAGAGGGATCCACACCCTTTAAGTCCTTGTATGTCCAAGCAAATACATCCCTATAATCTCGAACCAACTCTATTAGTTCTTGTTCCTCACTTTCTGACACATCCTTCCCAATGTAAGTGCGTCTATCCTCTTCCCCTTCTATAGTCACAGTAATCTTCTTGGTCTGCTCCTTGTTATCGTATGCTATTCCTTCTTGTGCTTCTTGTTTAGGCATTTGAATAGACATCTTTCTTTCCTCTACTTCACATCTCATAAAATGTTCAGGGACTTCAAAATGTTTTTGTGGTGTATCCTCTTTCCTATTAGTCTCTTCTACTTCCAAGTTCTCTTGTTGTCTATTTTTGTTGAGTGGTGATGTGCTTTCTCTAATACCTGTTTACTTAGCCAATTTCGTCCATAATTGTGGTTTGATTATTAATAACTCCTCCAGGGTTATGGAGCATTGCACTTTCACCTCCTTCAATTTTTGTGCTATATCCGATGTTTTGTTTGATGTCTCCTTTCCTTTTGTTCTCACGGTTGGGCATGATAAAGCTCTGACTTCTACTCGTACTCTCCCATGTAGTTTGGTAGAGTGTTTATGCTTTCCAACTCTTCTCCATTTCTATTGAATTCAAAACATTCCTCTTGTCTTACCTCTTGATTCATCACCCTGAGATTTCTGGAGGCATCTAATTCTTTAAAAGCTGGGTCCATTCCTTCAGTTCTCCTCCATCTTTCCCCTTAGATTGTGGCCCATAAGTCCTCAAGCCAATTAGCTTCAACTTCAGGGACCAAAGGACTTCTATCATGGTCCTCTTGTGTGATTCTTTAGTGTCTTTTATAACTCTTCTTTCTTCAGGTGGTTCATGAGCTACTATACATTCTTGAAATTCTCTTTCTTGTATTCTCGTTCTACAGAGATTTTGTATAGGTTTTTCTAATGTGCTTTGGGCGATTTCAATCAGTTTCTTATAGATCTCTAGCCTTTCTTTCTCTAAATCTCCTCTCTGATAACTTACTTCATGTTGTTCCAAACTTGGTCCTGCCTTTATCCTAGATTGATACACTTTTATCCACATGGCTAGATCCTCAAGCATTGGATCAGCTAGGATAGATCTTGCTTGTTGTTTTGCTTCTCTTTCTCTTCTTTAACCTCATCCTTAGTAATTGTAAGATTCTTGAGTTGATTTGGCTCTTCTTTGCTCTTCTCTTCCACCTTCTTTTGTGTCCATATGTGTTTCAATTTCTCTCTTCGAGACTTCCATCTTTGAGTCCTCTTGGCTTTTAAATTTTCTTCAGACTCTTCCGAGTCTGCCATTGTTTGAGGTGTCGATATCTAGAGGACACTATTTTGATGCGTAGTTGGATTTAGCTTTTCCAGGCTTTCCTTATCTCTGGCTCTAATTATAGCCTTTAATGGCACCATATACTCCTTGTCACTTCTAGAAGACTCTACCACTTCTACTACATTTATTTGAGTAGCTTGGAGTGTCTTGTTAGGATTTTTAGGACAATCTCTAAACAAATGCTCATTTCCACAATCACTACAATATCCTTCCCATATCTTAGGAGGTGGTTGATAAGGTAATGTCCATTCCCTAATGAAATGGTCTCCTTTTGGATCGGGGTTGATAATTAGGATTGAGTGGTGGCATTGAAAACTAAAGATTAGTTCTCACAGGAATGTCCTGTTGTTGTGTCTGTTCAGAAGTTTTGATAAGCAAAACTTTGATAGGTTCCTTGAGGATTATGGGAGGCATTGCCTTGATCTCTTGATGAAACAATAGGATGCCTTGATATTTCAATCTAGATCTTTCCAGATATGTCACAGGCGAGTATTTTCTCATACTCTTATCAAGATAGGTGATTTCAGAGGGATCCTCAAAATCTTGTAACTCATAAATGGTGACAGGGTTGCTAATTTCTCCCACAAAGATGATTGAGCTTGTAGTAGCTTCTCCATCCCATGTACCATATATTACGTTGATTAATGTGTCATCTTGAGGGATCTTATCACCTCTCCAAATTGTGGTTATCTTGGGCTTACCTCGAGGTATAGAAATATTATCTTCATTATTTTCCCCATTAGGGTTCTCTACTAATGGTTTTCGAAAATTTTCTCACTATATAAATCACTCCCCTTTTGTCCATGTAGAATCCTCCTTCATATTTCACTTCTGGTCTTGGGAGAATCTCTAATTTGCTCACTTTCTTCATTTGGGCCATAGATCTGTTTAAGCCATTTATGTAGATTGTCAATTCATGTTGGTTTGTGTTCACATACTCAAGTGAGGTCCTATATTCACCTTCAATTACCGACATGAACCCTATCAAAGGCACAAAGCCATGCATGTCTTCTAAGGCCATCAGAGCTTCCTCTTTTGACTCACTAGAGGTGTCCAAGTAATGAGAATGGGCACTAGGTAAAACTATACTTCCCATAGATGATATGACACTTTGTCGGCTTCCTAGGACACACCCTGAGCATAGGTTCATTCACTGACTACCTAGATAGTGGAATGGGGTCTCTTTGATTCACTTTGACCCTTGGAATTAATCCAGTAAAAATTTGTTTTCCTTTAACATGTTTTCTTTAGTTGATCTCAAGTTCCCACGATACATGATACTTGATATGGATGATACACGATACTTCTCTGTTTCATCATACCTAGACTACCACAATAGATGATACTCCACCCCTAACGATACACAATACTTCAAACCACATGATACAAGATACTCCAAAGTAAATGATACATGATACTAGACTAAGCCACGATACACGATACTTAGGTTTCTCATGATACACGATACACCAACCACTGGTGATACACGATACACAAGGGGTAGCGATACACAATATTGGGATCAGAATGATAAACGATACCTGATATTTGAATGATACACATTACTTGAAGTTCCGTGATATACGATACTTGAAGTCGTACAATACCCAATACTTGAAGTTCCGTGATACACGATACTTGAAGTTCTACAATACCCAATACTTGAAGTTCCACAGTACACAATACTTGAAGTTCCACAATACACAATACTTGAAGTTCCACGATACACGATACTTGAAGTTCCACGATATGCAATACTTAAAATTCTATGATACATGGGTATTGCGATACTCGACCCAACAATACACAATCGTGATACTTGAACTCAACCAATCATGATACTTGGGCTTATCCCACTCAAAAACAAGAAAAAAAATTAGAAATTTCTTATGTGAATGTGCTCCTTGTGCACTCCTCTTCATTGCTATGTGCGTATGAAAATCAAATTCACACTCAATCCCAGGATACCTCCCACACGATATCGATCGGAAATTCAATCATGTTTTGGGTATATTGCAATGAATTTTCTAGTAGCAAGATGTGTGAGGCTCACCTCTTTGCCACTCTCCTCAATCTTTGGATACTAATGGCTTCCTACAACCAAGAATCCACTCGATACACGCTTGGCAATACTTGATCATCTATGCACTCTCACGATACTTGTAGAATACGAGTGATTAGTGAACTGAATTTTTTTTGTTTTTATATCTCTGGACTAACCAAAGACTGAAAAGCAATGGAATGAATTTTTTTGGGATTTTGGGAAATCTACTACCTACTCTACTCCTACTCATTCACTCTCACTTCCCCAAGTCTAACAACTTACTACACACACTTTCAAAGTGCGAAGTAATAAGTGCATTGAGAGATGACTTGCCAAAGCAGAGTTCTTACCTCTTTACAACTCGTTCCTTCACCTATAAGCTCTTACAATCACACAAGTACCTCGGTTGGAATCGTACTCCTCAGCAAAGGCACCAAAAAACATGTGTACCTAAGTAGAAACTCAAGGACTCGGAGTGAAAGAGGCTATACCTCTATCACCAACACATGCATATAGTGGGGATGATCACACATTTAAATTATCAATCCAAGAAGTATCAAAATGGAACCAAGTGTATGAAAACATGCACTTAAGTAATGTTCAATGAAGTGGAGCAGCTAACATTTCATGCACATAAGTGCATTCTATCGCATACATCACCTACACAAGTGAAAATGGTGTCGTGATACTTGAAACAATAGAAAGTATAAAAACAGACTTTTCTCTCACTTCCAAACTTGGAATATAGTCAATAGTAGGTTCATTTCAAAGCTCTCGATGAGATGCATCCAATTCTCATACTCTTGTCGGATGTTGACAAAGTTGCTCCAAGTTATGGACAAAAAACAGAGTTGTGAACTCACTTAATCATACCACACACCTTCTCAAGCTTCAAACACACATTACAATCTTCAAAGAATCAATAAAATGAATAGATAACACTTCCATGCACTCAATTCAAACCACAAACCATGTGCGAGCTCACAAACAAGGAGATACAGGAGGAAGAAGAAGTAAATTCGAAAATCTGATCTCTTTCTTCTCACAATGGCAAAAAGTCCTTACCACGAGTCACAAAATGACTTATATACATGTTCCCTACAATGGGTCCTTTCACACAAAAGATTGGCACTTTTATTGAAAAACACTAAATTCCTAATATGTTACATGGATTATGTTACAATACTTGGGATTCATGCATCTAGAGGCGTCCTCTAGTGCATTTACATGGCTTTATGAGGTATTTCATAGAAAGTTGAAGAAGAAATTTTATGCCCATAATTTGAAAATTTTGGAGCTCCCTTTTCTGTGCTTCTTTTCTCTGCAACAGTATGTGTATGTCTATGTGTATGTGTATGTGTGTGTATGTGTATGTGTATGTGTATGTGTATGTGTATGTGTATGTGTATGTGTATGTGTATGTGTATGTGTATGTGTATGTGTATGTGTATGTGTATGTGTATGTGTATGTGTATGTGTATGTGTATGTGTATGTGTATGTGTATGTGTATGTGTATGTGTATGTGTATGTGTATGTGTATGTGTATGTGTATGTGTATGTGTATGTGTATGTGTATGTGTATGTGTATGTGTATGTGTATGTGTATGTGTATGTGTATGTGTATGTGTATGTGTATGTGTATGTGTATGTGTATGTGTATGTGTATGTGTATGTGTAGCTCAGTGATGAGTAGCACCTCCTTTAATGTCCCGAGAAGATGTGAGGATGGTATGAAGACCTCGAACAAGTGATGGCACAAATGTCTGAGTGAGAAGCACACAAACATGCACACACATACACACACATGTGCACACACGGCAAGACAAAGAGAGAAACAATGGAGTTCTTTTGATTACTCAAAAAGTCTCATACAAGTTCAATTCTACAACAAGCTAACCTCAAAAATGAGATCTCTAGCTCTATTTATAGTTTTTGACTAGCTTTGGTCTTGTCCAGACCTAGTGTCCAACCTAGTTAAAAATTAGGTTCTAGGGCTATTTTGGGGGCTCAAACGAGCTCTAAAAAATATGAAAATTAGTACGTAAATACGACTAGTACTCCTCAAGCTTGAGGACTCCTCGGCTTGCACAAAATGGAGTAGGAATAATAAAAAATGGAATTTACAATGAAGTGAAGTGACTACAATCACTGTTTGGAAATATTGTTACATGGAAAAGTTATAGGCCTATTTGCCATATCTGCATTGACTGCTTTGCCTGCTTGTTCCTTGCTTTGACTCCCTTCTTTGGCTTCCTTGTTTCCTAAGTCCTTGACTGCCCTGACCACTGCCAATAGTATCTGTATGTGTATGTGTATGTGTATGTGTATGTGTATGTGTATGTGTATGTGTATGTGTATGCGTATGCGTATGCGTGCGTATGCGTATGCATATGCATATGCGTATGTGTATGCATATGCGTATGCGTATGCCTATGCGTCTGCGTATGCGTATGTGTCTGTGTATGCGTATGCGTCTTCGTATGCGTATGCATATGCGTATACGTATGCGTATGCGTATGCGTATGCGTATGCGTCTGCGTCTGCGTATGCGTCTCCGTCTGCGTATGCGTCTGCATCTCCGTGTGAGTGTGCGTCTGCGTGTGAGTGTGCGTGTGCGTGTGCGTGTGCGTGTGCGTGTGCGTGTGCGTGTGCGTGTGCGTGTGCGTGTGCGTGTGCGTGTGCGTGTGCGTGTGCGTGTGCGTGTGCGTGTGCGTGTGCGTGTGCGTGTGCGTGTGTGCGTGTGCGTGTGCGTGTGCGTGCTTGTGCGTGTGCGTGTGCGTGTGCGTGTGCGTGTGCGTGTGGTGTGCGTGTGCGTGTGCGTGTGCGTGTGCGTGTGCGTGTGCGTGTGCGTGTGCGTGTGCGTGTGCGTGTGCGTGTGCGTGTGCGTGTGCGTGTGCGTGTGCGTGTGCGTGTGCGTGTGCGTGTGCGTGTGCGTGTGCGTGTGCGTGTGCGTGTGCGTGTGCGTGTGCGTGTGCGTGTGCGTGTGCGTGTGCGTGTGCGTGTGCGTGTGCGTGTGCGTGTGCGTGTGCGTGTGCGTGTGCGTGTGCGTGTGCGTGTGCGTGTGCGTGTGCGTGTGCGTGTGCGTGTGCGTGTGCGTGTGCGTGTGCGTGTGCGTGTGCGTGTGCGTGTGCGTGTGCGTGTGCGTGTGCGTGTGCGTGTGCATGTGCGTGTGCGTGTGCGTGTGCGTGTGCGTGTGTGTGTGCGTGTGCGTGTGCGTATGCGTATGCGTATGCATATGCGTATGTGTATGCGTATGCGTATGTGCATATGCGTATGCATATGCGTATGTGTATGTGTATGCGTATGCGTATGCGTATGTGCATGCGTATGCGTATGCGCATGCGTATGCGTATGTGTATGCGTATGCATATGCGCATGCATATGATGTGTATGTGTATGTGTATGTGTATGTGAATGTGTATGTGTATGTGTATGTGTATGTGTATGTGTATGTGTATGTGTGTGTATGTGTATGTGTATGTGTATGTGTATGTGTATGTGTATGTGTATGTGTATGTGTATGTGTATGTGTATGTGTATGTGTATGTGTATGTGTATGTGTATGTGTATGTGTATGTGTATGTGTATGTGTATGTGTATGTGTATGTGTGCGTGTATGTGTATGTGTGCGTGTATGTGTATGTGTGCGTGTATGTGTATGCATATGCGTATGCGTATGCGTATGCGTATGCGTATGTGTATGCGTATGCGTATGCGTATGCGTATGCGTATGCGTATGCGTATGCGTATGCGTATGCGTATGCGTATGCGTATGCGTATGCGTATGCGTATGCGTATGCGTATGCGTATGCGTATGCGTATGCGTATGCGTATGCGTATGCTATGCGTATGCGTATGCGTATGCGTATGCGTATGCGTATGCGTATGCGTATGCGTATGCGTATGCGTATGCGTATGCGTATGCGTATGCGTATGCGTATGCGTATGCGTATGCGTATGCGTATGCGTATGCGTATGCGTATATGCGTATGCGTATGCGTATGCGTATGCGTATATGCGTATGCGTATGCGTATGCGTATATGCGTATGCGTATGCGTATGCGTATATGCGTATGCGTATGCGTATGTGTATGTGTATGCGTATGCGTATGCGTATGTGTATGTGTATGCGTATGCGTATGCGTATGCGTATGCGGGTATGTGTATGTGTATGTGTATGTGTATGTGTATGTGTATGTGTATGTGTATGTGTATGTGTATGTGTATGTGTATGTGTATGTGTATGTGTATGTGTATGTGTATGTGTATGTGTATGTGTATGTGTATGTGTATGTGTATGTGTATGTGTATGTGTATGTGTATGTGTATGTGTATGTGTATGTGTATGTGTATGTGTATGTGTATGTGTATGTTGTATGTGTATGTGTATGTGTATGTGTATGTGTATGTGTATGTGTATGTGTATGTGTAGGTGTATGTGTATGTGTATGTGTATGTGTATGTGTATGTGTATGTGTATGTGTATGTGTATGTGTGTGTGTGTGTATGTGTATGTGTATGCGTATGCGTATGCGTATGTGTATGTGTATGTGTATGTGTATGCGTATGCGTATGCGTATGCGTATGCGTATGTGTATGTGTATGTGTATGTGTATGTGTATGTGTATGTGTATGTGTATGTGTATGTGTATGTGTATGTGTATGTGTATGTGTATGTGTATGTGTATGTGTATGTGTATGTGTATGTGTATGTGTATGTGTATGTGTATGTGTATGTGTATGTGTATGCATAATGTGTATGTGTGTATATGCATATGCGTATGCATGTGTATGTGTATGTGTATGTGTATGTGTATGTGTATGTGTATGTGTATGTGTATGTGTATGTGTATGTGTATGTGTATGTGTATGTGTATGTGTATGTGTATGTGTATGTGTATGTGTATGTGTATGTGTATGTGTATGTGTATCTGTATCTGTATGTGTATCTGTATGTGTATCTGTATGTGTATGTGTATGTGTATGTGTATGTGTATGTGTATGTGTATGCGTATGCGTATGCGTATGCGTATGCGTATGCGCGTATGCGTATGTGTACGCGTACGCGTACACGTATGCATATGCGTATGCATATGTGTATGTGTATGTGTATGTGTATGTGTATGTGTATGTGTATGTGTATGTGTATGTGTATGTGTATGTGTATGTGTATGTGTATGTGTATGTGTGCATGTGTGTGCATGTGTGTGTCTGTGTATGTGTGTGTGTGCATGGGCATGCACATGCACATGCACATGTGCATGGGCAGGTGCATGCCCATGTGCATGCGCATGCACATGCACAGATACACACACATACACAGACACACACACACATACACATACACCTACATGCGCATGGGCATGGGCATGCGCGTGCACATGGGCATGGGCATGCGCGTGCGCATGGGCATGGGCATGCACATGCGCATGTGCATGTGCATGTGTGTTGGTAGTAGCCAAAGGCATAGACGACGAGGAACCATGTGAAGGTGGATTACGACGAAGTAGTGGGGAGCCAGGGGGATTTTTTTTTCAAAGAAACATGTTTTTTATTACTTTTTCAAAACCCTCAATAGTGATTTTCATCACTCTTGTATCATATCTAACATAGAACAACCAGTTTTGTAATTGATAGATCCATTTTGTGCAAGCCAACGAGTCCTAGAGCTTGAGGAGCTTAGGTAGAAAGAGCATACCAGTTTTGGATATTTTTAGACTTCGCTTAGACCTCCAAATAGTAGTTAAAACCTATTTTTTAAGTATGCCGAGCACTAGATGTGAAACCGGTCAAAGATAGTCAAAAAACTATAAACGGAGCTAGAGAGCTCATTTTTGAGGTTGGTGAGTGTGAGCTTTGAGCTATTTTGAGCTTGTAATAGAAATTTTCAGCAATAGAGTCTATTTTCCTATCTTCGATTGTGATTTGTTTGTCTCTTAGATGTGTGTGTATGTGTGTGTGTATCTCCGTGCTTCTCACCTTCACTCTCATGACATCTTGCATTCACGATCTTCATATCACTCCTATCTCTTCCACGTATTGGCATTAAGGAGGTGGAGCTTCTTAACATGGTGCTTACCATTGTGCTAAAGCAACACCAAATTTGGTGTCGTTGTCGATGATCGAGTTAGGACGAATGCACGATGGTAAGAGTATAGCAAGAAGTGGCATTGGAAGGTAAAACTTTCAGCTCTACTTGTTGTTTTTAAGTAGTTTTTTGTGTTTTTCATCTCCTCTATACTCCTCCTTCACCACCGCATCATCTTCTTCCACTCCAAAAAAATCAAAAATTTCACCATATCCACCTATCCTCCTCATTTTCCCTCATTTGTGCATGGGAGAGAGAGAGAGAGATCTTTTGTGCTTGTTTGTACATGGGTGTTTTTGAGTTATCTTGTAGGTACAGTGCTCTAGAGCAGCAGGAAAGCTTCCAAAAGGTGAGAAATTCACTTTCTGTCAAAATCTACCATAGGTGTCAGACCATCGCGATGGTCTAGCAAATTCGGAATTTTTGGTAAGTGAGTAGATCACGATAAAGAGCACACTTGCACATGTAGGAATCCACAAACACATTTTGAAAATCACTAGTTTGGTGGACCATTGCGGCGGGCTCACGCCATCGCGATTGTGTCACACCATCGTGATTGGCTCACTCCATCGCGATGGCCTAGTGGGACCATCGCGACTGTCTCACACCATCACTACGGTTCACATGGACCACCGTGACGGTCACTGACCATCGCAATGATCCCGTTGACCCCACGCCATTGCAATTGGCCCACGACATCGCGATGATCCACTTGCCACGTGTCAAGTTAGACCATCGCGATGATACCAAGTATGCCATCATGACACCTCGCACCTTTGGACCATCACGATTGGCTCAAGCCATCACGCCTCCTAACCATCGTGATGGGCTCACACCATCGTGATGGTTGCATTGATCGTTGACCATCGCGACGATCTCACGTCATCACGATTGCTCACCATACAGACCATTGCGACACTTCACCTTAGACCATTGCGACAGTTCAACTACGCCATCGCGACGGTCCCAGACCATCGTGATTATCTCATACCATCGCGATTGTCCACCCAAAACGCCAAAATTGGGCTATTTTGAGACCACTTTGAGTGAATTTTTGGGTGATTACGCTTATTAGAGACCCCTTAGCTCATAATTGAAGAAAAACCTGTTTGTCAATTTTTACCCCCGAGGGCCTAAACATCCATAACTTTGTCATTCAAAATCCATTTTTGGAGTTTTATAGCTCGTTAGAAAGCTCTTTACGAGATCTACATGATCTCAACTAATTTTGCATGAATAACGTGTTGATTTTTAGATAAGAAAATTTGAGGTTGACCCATTGGTGGGACTAGAAAAGAAAGGGGACATTGGAAAAATTTGACCAAAGGAAAAAGGACCCTTAAAGGTGTATATATCAAAGTGCTTGATCATCAATTTAAAAAGTGGTCTAAACATTGGATTTTGACAGGTCTAGCAAGAGCTATCCAAGGGCAATCAAAGCAAGCAATTGAAGAATGCAAGGCTTGGGAAGTGCAACTTCTTGGGCAGCAGAGCAATCAAAGAAGCTGACTCGAGGTTGGAAGAATACTCAACCCCCTCAATCAATTATTAGCTTAGGCTAAACATTTAGCATTGTGGATTAAATTAGGGCGATGATAGGAACGCATCAATTCCAAGAGACTTAAATTTTTTAAGTCCAAGTCTAAAATAAAAGTGTGTGATAGGAAAACCTAAAGGAAAGAAATTAAGTCTGACGAAATGAGAACTCAAAAGTACAATGGAAAGTCGACTCCTGACGTATACATTGAGACAAGACAAGAACTTGAAGGAATCAAAAACAAAACAAGCAATTAAGAACAAAGAAACATTGATGATCAGAGTGTGTATTGAGTGATTCAGGAAGTAAATTCATGAACCTTAGATCGGGCAAGCATATAGGTAAGTCAGACTGATGAAGCCTTAAATCATCAAAAGCAAGTGTAGGAACTACTGCACGTTCATGGGCTCAACAATTAAATAGTTATTCTTATGAGTTGGGCTCAAATACCAATGAATCGGAAATGGCTTTTAGCACGGACAGACCAGAAGGATGGTTAAATGTAGCATACTTGGAAAGACTTGAAGAACCCTACAAAAACCAATTAGAATATGTTCGAACCAACCACTTAGGTGCTCACATCTATGAGGATGGATTGCGAAGATCAGTGGTGCAATTGCACAATCCTGACCAACCCATTGGATTGGAACGTCCAGTAGTGAAATTTGAGAGAGATGCATACATAGACAAAGAAGGAACAATGTACATCATAAGTTCTCAACCAAATCATACCATTGAGTTTGGTGTAGTTCATCCCGATACGAAAGCAAGATCCCAAGGAAAAGAACCACTAGGAGAAGAACCGAGGACACCTAGAGGGAAATCTATACTAACAAGAGTATTAAACCTAGAATGGATCCCTCAGGACCATAGAAGCATAGAATTGTTCCTGAATATAGACACATATGAAGTGTTTTGGAGGTATCGAATGGAACAACCTAGTGACGTGGGCTCCATCATGATTTACGAATTCAAGGACCAAGATACACTTGGAAAGGTTGTATACCTGGGTGATACTTTAGAACGAGTATTTCTAGTACCAGATCATGCGAGAAATACCTACACATGGAGAGGCGAGTTAGTATTCCGAACAAATGTAAACACTAGCCATCAGGGTGCTAGGACATCCTTATCCCATAGCATTCAAAGAGAGAAGAACAAAGAGAAATCGGAAGTAAGTTTCACTCATTCCATAGGGAGAGATAGACCAACCATGGACACTGATAGATTGGAAAGACAAAGGGAACCAAGAATACCAGGTGGTAGAGATGATTTTCCTCTACCTAGACCACATGAACACCCAAGGATATTAAGACCCACTCAATTAGTAAAGTAAATGAAAAACTACTTTGATGGGACAGGAGATCCCTATGACCATGTTGCGGAATTTAAGCAAGTGCTATGAGCAAAGCAAGTACAAGACATGTTCATGCAATACAATGCATTTGGACTAACGTTAAAGAATATGGATTTAACGTGGTTCCGACCATTGCAACAAAGGCCATTAGGGATATTCATCACCTATTAGAGTCATTCATCACAAAATTCTCTAAAAGTGGAATCAGACATGATACTTCTTCATTAATTCACAACTTCAAACAGACCCCTCAGAAAACAGTCAGACTTGCAGGATGTAGGTTTAGACAATATGTTGAGAGATGCCTGATGCAAGAGTTACCCTCACAGGCCAAGCAAGTATCACTGTTTTTAGATGGCCTCTTGAGCTCTAAACTACGCTCCTATGTATACTTGAAGGAACCCAGAACACTAGAGCAATGTGTAAGAATTTGTGTAGACATTGAGGACAACCTTGGAGATGAATTAGAACTTTCAAAGGTCTATAAGGACTTAGATTGTTCATCTCTTGAAGCCTCAAAACTTTCTAGCTCAATAGAAGACCTAGCAGAAAAAGTGGCCTAGAAACTAGGAGTTTCTAGCGAGTAGATGCATAGGTTAACAACAAACAAGCGTTGTTACACCTATGGTGGTGATCATATGGCAAATGTGTGTCCCAACGTAACACAACTACAAGCCAACCCTAGTGGCCAATATTGTACGATTGAGAGACGATACATGAATCACACGGCCCAAGACTGCTCATACAACAAACAAGTAGTACGACAAAACTACCCGCAAGCATACCCCCAAACAGGGAGATATCAAGGTCAATACAATGCTCAGATTCATTACTATAGGCCTCCTCAGAATTATCCTTATCAGGCTCAACAGAGACCACAACATGTTTTAGCTCAGCAGCCATCCCCACCAGTGAATGTCATATCAGTCAAATACACTACTGCAGAAGAGAACCTCAATAGGGCTTTAGTGCCTTCTTCACCCCTGATCACTGAAAGTGATCCAAATTCTAACAGTTTTGACTCTACCCATGTAGATAGTCCACACTCATATGACACGGAGTCACCAGAACATGTGGAAACATATCAATATGATAGTCCACCATTGGAACCCGGTTGGTAGCCCCACTATGCTAATATGATGTATGCCAACCCTAATCCATGACCCCAATTAAGACAACAAAGACCACAGGGCCCTAGAGGACCATGCTTTAGGTGCCAAGGAGATCATTTCATAAAGGATTGTCCACATCCTCCGATAGCAAGACAGTCATTATACTATAATATACAAGGTTTTTGTGCCGAGTGTGGTAAAGAGCATGTCATCAAAGATTGTCCCAAGAACCCTACTAATGCTTCAAAAGTAACACCCATTAACGTGATAGGTATTGTACATAATGCAAATGGATCCAATCCTACATGCGTGCCTATCCAAGCTATAACAAGAGCCCAGGCGCTCTTACACAATCAACAGCTTAATCCTGAAAAACTAGCTGAAACTAGTAAAGTTGGAGAGTCTAGTAACAAAAAGACAAAATCTTGGAAAGATTCTAAGAAACTAGAGTAAAAAGATAACTAAGTTGGAAGGAAGTCTAAAGGAATCTAGAGCTAAAATCCTAGAATTGACTTCTCAAGAATCTAATCAGGAGAATCTAGCTTAGAGATCAGGATCAGTTCTAGCTGAACCCATATTAGAAGACCTAGACATGATGTTTTGTGTATATCAAGCTAAATTAAAAGAATGACCCCAGATAGCTGAAATGAGTAAGAACTATCTAGGAGCAAATTTAGAAATTGAGAGAACTCAACTCTGGATGAAGATGGTTGAATTAGCACAAGCTATGTTCGAAACCTCTCGTTATGTTAAATGGAACAACATGGCAAAACCTGAATTACACTTTCAAGGACTACTAGAGAGGTTAGAATACTTAATCAATAGCAACGAGAAAAAGAATCTGCAAAGGAACCCTAATGTCTTTCAGACACAGGAAAGGAATGCACCATCCCTATCTCAAGTACCAAATACAGAGGTTGAAGACAATCTGTCTTCCATACACAAATATTCACATGAATTTATAAGAGAAATCCAAGAAGAGAAGTGGAGAAAAGAGAAAGAAAACCATCCTCGTATTCAAGAAATAGACAACTTGTAGGAAAGATTTCCCCAAGACATACCCTCTATTTATGATGATGTAGAGGAAGAACAACTAAGTGGACACACAGATTTTGAATCCAATTCTTTGCAAGAATTACCTCAGTTCACAGTACCTTGGGAAGCAAAGTCTATCAACATAAGAGCACCCATGATACTAGTGTCATCTCACTCTAGAGGAGTTGTTAAAGCTTAAACCAGAATTGTGGAAGCACGTAGCAAACAAATTCCCTAAGGTTGCTATTGCTCCCTCTCAGATAGGATCACACAAGAAGGTACTAGAGATACCCGTAGAATGAATTGGAGATGTGAGTGAGGGAGAGGAAGGTAACACTTATCTTCCAATAACCCACAAGGTCTAGACCACCAAAGCCATCTTAGATTCAGGAGCTAGAATAGCCATTGCTACCACTGCTTTATGGAAACATTGGGGTAAGCCAGCATTAAGACCCACCAGGATGAAACTAAAAATTGTTGATGGACATATAGAAAAGCCATTGGGCTTACTAGAAGGCATATCTCTCACCACTTGTGTAGAGTTTGAGCATACTTTTTCCATTTGTGATTTTGGGAAAAATCATGTTTACGAGATGATTTTAGGACGACCATTCATGCGTCAGTTGCAAATCGTACAATATTGGGGAACTAATTCTTTGTACTTGCAAGATTTAGGAGTGACTACTAGAGTCAATCTTAAAGACTATTCCCATCGAGATGTGCCTCCAATACAATGGAATACCATCCATAAGGCACAAGGAAAAATAGAGTTTGTACACTCATTCGAATCAGACCCCTCATGGTTGCACGAGGACACTCATCTATGGATGTGTAAAGTAGCAAAATAAGAGGAAGAACGATTAGAAGTTAGGACTTTAGGTTCAGAACAATATCCACAAACTCTTCAAGACCTAACCTATGCACCTATAGTATTTCCAAATGAGGAATTCGAGCCTCATGGTTGGGTAGAGATCTTAGCTATGATGGACATAGCGGTGAATGAAGAACAATGGACCCCTCATTGTGATGAGGATGGATATGACATTTTCATTTTTATGATTGAACCTATCGAGGAAGACTTTATCCTAGAAGAATGCATGGAAGCAACCCAAGAACCAGACGAGAGTAGTGATGAGGACCTAGAATCCATCATCATGGAACCCTTCTGTTCCACAGAAGAGGAATATCTTTATTTGGTTGAAGCCAAAAGCCTTGAACGGGAAAAGGAAAGTCAAGTGGAATGACATGAGCCACCCATGGAAGATATAGAGAGCAAGCAAGAGAAGAGAAAGAAATCACCTAAGGCAGAAGACGAAGAAGAACCACTCATGGAAGTACCTGAGAATTTCAAGAAGTATGAGATAGAAGATAGAAGAATCATGGTACGAATGCCTAAAAGGAAAGCTGATGTTGGAGAAGTATATGATAATAGAGAGAAAACTAAAATAATCATAGTTACCATAGAAGGAGAAGAAGAAAAATGTACATACATAGGGCATGATTTGACGACTAAAGGAGAAGAAGAATTAGTTTCCCTATTACAAGAATATTGAGATGTATTTGCTTGGAGTTACAAAGACTTGAAAGGAGTAGACCCAGATATTTGCTCCCATAGAATCCCTATGGCTCTAGATGCCAAACCTACGAAACAGAAATTGTACACATGATAACTACACTGCTAAGATTAAAGAAGAAATAGATTGTTTGATAGAAGCAAGATTCATTTTCAAATTGAGCATACAAAATGGGTATCCCCCATTGTGGTCATGCCCAAGAAGAATGGGAAATTGCACGTGTGTATTAACCTTAAAAAAGTTAATGCCACCACGATTATCATGGAACACTTATTGGAAAGAGTTGCGGGCAAGGAAGTTTAAAGCTTTCTTGATGGTTTTTCAAGCTATAATCAGGTAGCCATTGCTCCAGAAGATCAGCATAAGATGGCCTTTGCCACAGAATGGGGCATATTTGCATTTTTTGTGATGCCATTTGGGTTGACAAATGCACCTGCCACTTTCCAAATGACTCATCTATCATGTTTTTAAGGAATTCTTATGCAAAACTTTGGAAGTTTATGTCGATGACATATGTACTCATTTGAATATGAGGCAGACGCATATCCCATAATTAAGGCAAGTGTTTGACAAATGTCGAAAATATCAATTTTGTCTGAACCCAGAAAAGTGTGTTTTCATCATCAGACAAGGCAAAATTCTAGGACACATTGTGTCAAAGAATGGAATTTCCATGGATGAAGAATAGGTGAAAGTACTTGCAGCCCTACCTAGGCCAAACAACATAAAAAAAGTATAGGTTTTCATGGGTCATTGTTGCTATTACAGATGATTCATAGACATGTATGCTATCGTGGCCAAGCCTCTATACTCTCTTTTGACCAAGTTTGAATGGACATATGACTGTGAAAATTCATTCAATGAACTTAAACGACGCTTGTGCTCGGCACCAATATTAACAACCCCATATTGGAGCAAGCCATTCCATGTACATGTGGATGCATCCAACTATGGCATAGGATGTGTGTTGGTACAACCTATGAATGAAGGTAATGTCATTCTCCCTATAGCTTACGCAAGTAGGCAATTGAATGCAGCAGAAATAAATTACACCACTATAGAACGCGAAGGGTTAGGAATGATCTACATAGTAAAGAAATTCAGGCATTATTTGTTGGCAAACAAGTTCAAGTTCTTTACGGATCATCAAGCATTATTGCACTTAGTCAATAAGCCTTGTAATACCTAATGATTGATACGATGCTTTCTATTGCTCATGGAGTATGACTTTGAAGTAGTAGTCAGGAAGGGAAAGACACACCTTAGAGCTGACCACCTCTCAAGATTAACTTTGGGAGAAGCTCCTCAAGGAATAGAGGATGAACTACCTGATGCATATGGACCCAAGAATCCTAGGATAAGGATCAGAGGAGGAGAAATCACCAAGTCACAAAGATATCAATAATAGCAGGAAGTATATATAAACAGGATAATCAGAAGATTCTTGCTTGTTGTGTAGAAGAATCAAAATACGCGAACTGGTTGCAATTAGCATATGTAGGTGCATTAAAGCAACATCATTCAAAACATGGTACATTACAAACTCTACATAGACTAGGAGTATATTTGCCTTCTATTGAAGCAGATGTCAATATTTTGTGTAGAGATGCCCTCTCTGTTGTGAAAGACCACCGGTAGAACATGCCACATTATATCATATGTCTCTCACACCAGAATGGAGTGAACCATTAGTGACATACTTGAGGACAAAAACATTCCCTCAAGGAATGACCTTAGCATGACAACACGGTCTAGAATAGGAAGCTCAAGACTATTCACTTATTGGCGACAACCTATACAAAAGAGGAAGAGATGGATACCTAAGACAATGTGTTCGTGAAAACAATTATTTGAGCATACTAGAGAATGCACACCAAGGTGTTGTTGGAGGTCATTTTGGCCCTGATAGGATAATCAAAGCCATGCTATTTGTAGGATTATGGTGGCCCACTCTTCACATGGATGCACATACCTATGTTAAGAGATGTGATGTGTGCCAGAGAACTCAGTTTCCTACGCGCAGAGATGAAATGCCACTAAAACCCATGATGGGAGGACATGCATTTTCTAAATGGGGTATAGACTTTGTAGGACCCATTGATCCCCCTGCAAAAGGTACTCATGCAGAATACATTATTGTAGCAATAGATTATCTTACCAAATGGGTAGAGGCCAAGGACACAAAAAAGAATGATGCACACACAACTACAAAATTCTTATTTGAAAATGTCTTTACAAGATATGGATTGCCTATAGAACTAGTGAGCGATCGAGGAACTCACTTTCTAAATTAGATTATTGTGAATATGTATTACAGGATTTTATGGTGATTCACAAGAAATCCACACCGTATCATACTCAGGCCAATGGTCAAGTAGAAAGTACTAACAAGATCCTTTGTAACATACTGACGAAACTCGTGAACAACAAACGTTCAGATTGCGGTAAACAGTTACACCACGCTGTTTGGGCATATCGAGTGGTCTACAAGACCGTACTCAATGCAACTCCCTTTTACATGGTTTCTGGTCAGAACGTTATGCTTCCTTTGGAGTTCTTGATATCCACCCTTAAGGTTTCACAAGAACATCAGTGGACCAGCCATGAATTATCATCAAGAATAATGGATTTCGAACGATTAGGAGAAACCAAGCTGAAAGAAGCAGCAGGCATATATGTAGCAAAGAAACGATAGAAAGCCTATTTTGATGCACATGTGAAAGACAAGGGCTTAAAAGAAGGTGACTTATTCGTAGTGTATACACTGAAACAGCATGCACGAAAATTAGAAAAGCGAGGTTATGGACCTATGATCATAACAGACTCTCGACAAGTGGAGTGGTACAATTAGCCACCCTAGAAGGAGAGATAATGCCTAATTACATTAGTGGATGTAGAGTCAAGCTTTATCAGGAACCTCTTACTGAGGATATGCTTAGAAGACTCACGTTGGCAAAGAAGCATAAGGAGGAAGAAAAGAGAATATGCGTAGAAGCTCAGGCAGAAGCTATAGAACGCATTAAGTGCATGAAGCTAAGAAGATAAGGACTAGGGAGAGAACATTATAACCATCTGGAAATAACACCCAGATACCCCATGGACATGTGTCAAGCAAAGTCAATTACTCATACTAGCATAGTGGATAGGAGTACTCATACTAGCATAGTGGATAGGAGACTATTCATTACAGTCACGTTAGATCACGGCAACCCTTACCATGAGCTCAGGCTTTAATTGATTCAGGTGCTGCAACTAGTGCGATTAGATGGTCCCACTATAAGGACTCAGGAATAGAAATGCGGCCAATTGAGGCATACCTCATAGGGATAGGAGGCATGGAAACTCCTTGCATGGGTGAGGTGGATCTTCCTATCCTCATACATGAAGTGACCATGATAGTGAAGCTCCTAATGTGCCATGATGATGACTTGATAGAACCCCTAATCCTTGGCCAAGATTGGCCATACAATCACTCAGTGGACCTAAATCTTAGACAAGGCTCCTTGCATATTAGAACCTTAGACCGGCAGCGAGTGATACCACTTGACTTCCCTAACAACACTCCACCTAAGGTATGTAACCCTCGACCATATAAACTACATGCGATGGAGGACCGAAAGATCTTTGGCCAGATAAGTCACATTACATCTACACCAACCCATGCGGGCTTGGCGATAGACAATTGCCATTCAAAAAAACATCAAAAGATTTTCCCTTGGTCTTCCTGCAAATTAGAAGGGGTCACCACCCAACAACTGGGACAAAGGGGGACCATCAATGGTCAGGTGGGTTACATCAGCGATCAAGTGGACTACATCAGCAGACAAACAGGCACAATACTCTGTAGTGCCCATCCTTCCACACTTACTACGGACTGGCCTAGATCTATTGTTCAGAATGCCGCACTTCCTAATGGGCAAGTTTCGCAAGTGTTGGACCTCCCTTCTTTTCCAAAGAAGAGTGTCAACCTGACCTCTCACCCTCAACCACGAAGGAATCAACCACGAAGGAGTCAACCATGACTAAGGAACCCAAACTGACAACCATACTAGGTGACGCAAAGAAGGCAGCAGTATGAGCATCACAAAGCAAGCGGCATGAAACAAGTATGGGTGCCAAAAGGACAGAAAACACTGATAATTTTCAACAATACAAACAATGATAAGATGAAGTTTCAGCAGAATCAAAGGCAATATTCAACATCTCCTTGACCTTCTTCGACCTTGACGAAGCTTCAATAGATTTGGATTGCCAAGTAGTACTTAACTAATCGACCCATACCCACACAGATTTGAGTACCTAAAAACTGTATTATAGCTCAACACTAAGCCCATGTAACAAATAACCCTCATAAATATCTTCACCCCTCAACACTACAACATCCAATATCACTTTTTGTTCCTCGGCAGAAGCATATCATACACTCAAAAACCCTTCGAAAATGGATACCAAAATGTATCCAGAAGCCTTCACATGACCCGTTGTCTAACATTACTCCCATCCTAAATAACCAAACCCCTTGTAATAATTCTTTCACAGCTAAACTTTGTATAAACTCAACCGCACTAACCCAACATCACTTGTAATAACATTTCATCTCAAGCAATATATGCACTATCTAAAGCATGTAGGTGTCTAGCGACCTGCATTAGTTTTTGCAAAAAAATCATTCCATAAACCATCTCACAACACTCTTCTACACGGGTTACACATCGGTTATGGAAAGGGATTGTGGTCTCACTTTAATGGGATCATGATTAATTTCCATACTAATGTGCTAATCTTTTGTAGCAGATCTCCTCCACATTCGCATCACTCATCATGCAGACAGAAGGACCTTTTGCAGCTAGCCCCAGTGCACTTGTGGTCAATTTTGGCAATTTACTGGTTGAACCATATCCTACATTACAACTGCCAGAGTTTCAGGGCTTCCTAGGACAAATTCCGATTGATGATCCTCCTATGGGATACACCGAAAAAGTTCACTGTAACTCTCATTGGTTCCAAGGTTTAGCGGGACCCTTGGTAGATGCAAACTTTATTTTTGATGTCATGTTGAGTTTTGATAATATTAAATGGGGCAAGTATCGATTTTTCTCCAGAGAATTTGAAGAGCTCCAAAATACAGAAGAGTTAAAGCACATTTGGGTTAGAGAAGTTTTTACGGAATACTTTAGTGACCCATTACCCAAACCTGATTTTTATAGATGCTACTACCTGGTAACTACACTTCAAGAATCAGAGCAGAAGGATTTGCCCGGAACATTCATTCTTCCATCTTTGGAAAATGGACCCCCTTACAAGAAGTCTTATCTCTCAAAAGATCTCATTCGGGTAGTGCTTAAGATCTGTGGAACTCACACACCGATCAAACGCGAAAGGTTGATTCCAGAGCCGATGAAGCATGGTGATGTTTTGAAATGGGCAGATATCTCGATTATTACACTGAACCCTTTAAGCCGTTACGCATATGCATGCAACATTTTGCATTCCCAGCTTAGGATCGCTTCACCATCCCTTAGAAACGCATCTAGTTCGAATTATATCTAGCATGCATTGGGCCCCAAACCATAGATCTCTCTAGTTGGATTATCGAGCAGTTATATTTAGCTCAACAAAGATGGGAAAGAAAACATGTCATCCACGGTTGTTGCACTCTTACTCGAATTGTCTACATGTGTTTAGCATACGATTTGCCTATAGAGCATGCAATGACTAGCGATGAATTGAAAGCATTCAAAGGAACCTCCAAGAAGGCCAAGAAGGCTAGAAAAGCTAGCAAGGGACGGGCAGGCAAATGCATGCATGGATCTATTCCATGTTTGAAAGTTCCGGAGTCCCCATCACCTCAGTCATTCCCACAACAATCCCCTACGGAACCCTCCACACCTGTACAGCCCATCTGTATATGCCTTTCACCATCGCTTATCATAGAAGGCACTACCAGAGTTGTTACTTCTCAAGCAACCATAGTTCAGGAACCTACCACTACAGTCAGTGATCTTCCCACCACCATCGATGCGGAAGCATTCACTTTCCCTATACCCAACTTGGAGGTAGAACCAATCAACACCACCTTTGACTTTGAAATGCATGATGCCCTATCTAGCGAATTCCAATTTTCAGAGGGTCAATTTTTCTCACGAGAGGTTGAACAACCCAGTTACCCTACCACTCCCCCTGATCAACCACAAGAGCAAGTAGTCTCCAACTTAGAAGAGGAGAGAATCGAAACTGACAATGAGGATGGTGATGATGAAGCCAGTCAGGGTAGCCACGACTCTCAAGAGGATGTGCAGCATGGCAAACAAGAACAAAAAGCCGAAGCTCAAGGTGACACAAGTACACATGAAGATGACACCTTTGAAGTTGCCACCTACACTTTGGCAATCAAGAAACTATACCGCACCATGCAGGAATTTTGGGCACGCAGACAACTCTCGGAAGAAGAAAGTCAAGCAATTCTAGAACAGCAACTCGTTATAAGAGGGTTCGAAGAAGCTTACATTCAAGGCTTTAGAGAATTGGTTAAATCAGTCCACACCAATGAGGCACTTCGCTATTTGTAGAGGAAACCACTACCAAAGTTTGACCCACGATGAATCTGTTTGCTATCCAAACCGGGTCAGTATATTCGTGTACCCATTGATGCTCAATCATCACACCAGGCCAAAGATGCATGACTTATTCTGGAAGACCCTCTTGAAGAAACAACCATAGTAATCGACTCCCCACCTCATTCCTCTACTATAACCACCACTACCATCGTCAAAGTACCCACCACACCACCCGCTCCTCTTTCACCTCGCACCCCTCTAGCGTCTCCTATACACCCTACCTCTCCTACATCATCCATGTACATAGCAATTGATATAGTAGAAGCCTTCATTGCCTCAATCCCACAAACTCTTCTAGCAACCCTCCAACCTATCCTCCCTCCCCTAGCTCCCACCATTCCAACCAATCCATTTCTCACTCCATCCTTTCCTTCTTTCCCCATCCGTCCAAGACCTATATTGCCATTTCCCCCTCCAATGACCTTCTCATCCGTCTCTCCTCCCCGCCCCACTGTTCTCCTTATCTCCTCCCCTCTCCACCAAGCTATAATTTATTCGTCAACCTTTGTAAATCCGGTATTTAAACTCACTCAAGCAGCCACTCTCACACCACTCTTCAGAGTCACTACACTCGACACCACGTCAAGTGACATGGACATTTCACCACCCACCACACCATCACTCACCTCATCTATTTCACCACCCATTTAGGCACATCACACTTCTCCACGATCACCACTATATCACTTTCCCATCCCTCTTTCCTCTTCCCCTTGTATCAATCCCCACACCCACAGCATCTTCACTCACTCCACCATTAACATCGTTTCCCACTATCGACACCGCTTTCTGCCAGATGTTTTCTTGCATGACACAAGTTCGAGATGAATTTGCATCTCTCGGGACCAGCTACCAGATGTTGTAGCAAACAACTACATACTTATAGGTGCAATTAAACTCTTTATTCATTGAGAAGGCCTCCCTTAATGCGTGCTATCAAGAGCTATGCGAGGCCTATCATAGCCTCAAACTACAAAGCAAACAGAAGATGATGGAAGCCATTAATGATATTGACAACCTACTATGGGCTCAAACAATTAGAAATGTGACCCTCACTCGCAATATGGGATTGTTACGATGCCACCTCACAGCAACCAAGGAAGAAAATCAAAGATTGTAGGAACAAAATAGAGAAAATCTTGAAGCAACATTGGATCAACCGGATGAACCTCTAAGTCCCAACCGCTTTAAAGCAGTACCATCAAAGTCCATGCAAATGTTATTGGATGATCATGCATGACTCATTATGACAATATGAATGAAGCATATCAAAAACTCTAGGATGAGCATAAAATGCTACGGTTGCGCACACCGGCATAACAACCACCAATAGCTACTGAACTCATCTCTCCAGAGATTCTAGAGGAACTCAATGCTTTACATGCTCAGGTGCTTACTCTTCAAGCGCAGATTGTTGTTTTCTCCGAGCCCCCCAAGCCTGATTCCCCACCTAAACTCCCCAATGATGAAGAAAATGTGCCTATCCCGGTGGAGGACACTTATGAAGAGGCCTACGAACCACAACCCATCCTAGGTGGACGTGTCACGGTAGAAGGTGAAGACACCTTTGAACTCCCTACACCTGCATGGATGAAGTCACTAGAAGAACTTGGACAGACCCACTCAGCACGGGTGGAGGCACAATTACATGCCATGGCTATGATAGAGGAATGCATATTACAATCACCTTACTTCGCTCACTTGGCCCCTCGAAGGTATATCTCAAGCCATGAGCTTCAATATAAATCGTATTTCATGCTAATGGCAGAATATCAATTAGCAATTGAAAAGGAGACGGGCAAGAAACCATCACATGCAACTCAGTGCTTGACGACTTGCCCTAGAGGCACAGAGTGGTGAAATCTTTCAACCAACTTGGTGCCAGGAGTTGTTACAAAAATATCTAGAAATGATGAGCACATGGGCCAAGGCACCACTCCATTTGAAGTATAACCCATGTTGGGGACCTATGCCAAGACGCTGATCTTGGAAGGCATTCGCAATCAAAGTTCAGAATAATAAGCAATGCCAAGACTGGCTTAATTATCCTTATTTCACTCCACCCCACGGACCACCCACAGTCGGATACATGATGTCCACGAGTCGCCACTGGCTCCCCCGCTTACACCGCATGGATGATGTTGTCGCACATATGAGAGTCAAAATATTTGATATGGTGTAGACTCTATTTGAAATCCTCCACCGTGTCAAGGCACTGCATGTTAACATCCTGGGATTTGATCATGGTAATCAGGACTTAGCATATGATATGAGCATGATGCCATCACTTCAAAAATGTTATGCTTGGCATTGCGGAATCAAGTATTTACCGGCCTGTTACAAGACGACATTTGAAGGGATGTTTACCACTGGATTTTGGAAGTACCATTCCAATGTTTTCATAAGCACGCCCACACACCTCCTTCAATTATTTTCCTGTGAACAACTCGTGCTCCACACACTACAGACTTCCGCCTCTCGATGAACCTCAACCCATAGATTGGGAAAAACCTTAAGCTGATCTTGCACGAGGTATTCACATCCTGGAGCATGCCCTTGCTCATGACCTCCTACAAAACTATTTCCGATAGACCCTGCAACAAGGTTCTGTCGTGGACGACAGACGTGAGAGGGAGGGGGCATCTGCATGTGCATCTGCATGCACATGTGCATGTGCATGATGTGTATGTGTATGTGTATGTGTATGTGTATGTGTATGTGTATGTGTATGTGTATGTGTATGTGTATGTGTATGTGTATGTGTATGTGTATGTGTATGTGTATGTGTATGTGTATGTGTATGTGTATGTGTATGTGTATGTGTATGTGTATGTGTATGTGTATGTGTATGTGTATGTGTATGTGTATGTGTATGTGTATGTGTATGTGTATGTGTATGTGTATGTGTATGTGTATGTGTATGTGTATGTGTCTGTGTATGTGTATGTGTGAATGTGTATGTGTATGTGTATGTGTATGTGTATGTGTATGTGTATGTGTATGTGTATGTGTATGTGTATGTGTATGTGTATGTGTATGTGTATGTGTATGTGTATGTGTATGTGTATGTGTATGTGTATGTGTATGTGTATGTGTATGTGTATGTGTATGTGTATGTGTATGTGTATGTGTATGTGCATGTGCATGTGCATGTGCATGTGCATGTGCATGTGCATGTGCATGTGCATGTGCATGTGCATGTGCATGTGCATGTGCATGTGCATGTGCATGTGCATGTGCATGTGCATGTGCATGTGCATGTGCATGTGCATGTGCATGTGCATGTGCATGTGCATGTGCATGTGCATGTGCATGTGCATGTGCATGTGCATGTGCATGTGCATGTGCATGTGCATGTGCATGTGCATGTGCATGTGCATGTGCATGTGCATGTGCATGTGCATGTGCATGTGCATGTGCATGTGCATGTGCATGTGCATGTGCATGTGCATGTGCATGTGCATGTGCATGTGCATGTGCATGTGCATGTGCATGTGCATGTGCATGTGCATGTGCATGTGCATGTGCATGTGCATGTGCATGTGCATGTGCATGTGCATGTGCATGTGCATGTGCATGTGCATGTGCATGTGCATGTGCATGTGCATGTGCATGTGCATGTGCATGTGCATGTGCATGTGCATGTGCATGTGCATGTGCATGTGCATGTGCATGTGCATGTGCATGTGTATGTGTATGTGTATGTGCATGTGTATGTGTATGTGCATGTGTATGTGTATGTGTATGTGGATGTGCATGTGCATGTGTATGTGTATGTGTATGTGGATGTGTGTGTGTGTATGTGTATGTGTGTGTATGTGTATGTGTGTGTATGTGTATGTGTATGTGTATGTGTATGTGTATGTGTATGTGTATGTGTATGTGTATGTGTATGTGTATGTGTATGTGTATGTGTATGTGTATGTGTATGTGTATGTGTATGTGTATGTGTATGTGTATGTGTATGTGTATGTGTATGTGTATGTGTATGTGTATGTGTATGTGTATGTGTATGTGTATGTGTATGTGTATGTGTATGTGTATGTGTATGTGTATGTGTATGTGTATGTGTATGTGTATGTGTATGTGTATGTGTATGTGTATGTGTATGTGTATGTGTATGTGTATGTGTATGTGTTCATAGTAGTCATGCCAAGTACTCGTAACCCATAATGAATGATGGTAAGTGTGTTCGTGCATGGGTTGAAGAAAATATGTGACTTGTGCACAGCCTTGTAATGTGGCTCTATGCATGCTTACTTGGGAAATGCATGGTAAGAAGTATGGTGCAAAAATTGGGCGTTGAGCTAAGTGCGGGGTATGCGAACAAAGAGGTTTCGTAATCTATCATTGTTAGAGTGTTGCCAAATTAGGGTATTCTTACCATGGTGAATGGTCGGTTGATGTTCATCTCTTCGTGTTGTACTCCCATCACAGTGATTGACCATGGGCTTGTCTGTCATTGTTGAGAGATGTCCTTGTTGATGGTTCACTGATGAGATTCTATGAGCGCATGGACTTGTCCCTGTTTTTTTTTTCTCCTCTTTTTTTTTGAGAGGAACAATGTCACACAACAAGAAGAAAGAGGTTAGTATCAATAAAAATAGTGACATATGTCAATGTGTTGTGCTTGGGACTCTCAAATGTGTCTATGCACGACGGTGTAATGTCGCCCTATATTAATGCATACTTTGGAAGTTGTTGGAAGCAGTCAGAGGCACAGTCAGAGGCACAGACGACGTGGAAGCATGTAAAGACGGAGCAGGGAGCCAGTCGGATCATTTTTTTCAAGCAACTATGTTTTTATTACCTCTTCAAACATCCAACAGTGATTTTCATCACTCTTGTAACATATGTAATATAGACAAAATCCCATTTTCTAATTCATAGCTCCATTTTGTGCAAGCCGAGGAGTCCTCGAGCTTGAGGAGCTTAGGTAGAATGCTCGTACCAATTTTCGTTATTTTTAGACATCGTTTACCCTTCCAAATAGCCTCTAGGACCTATTTTTTCCGGTCACTAGATGTGAAACCGGTCAAAACTAGTCTAGAAACTATAAAAAGAGCTAGAGAGCTCATTTTGGAGGTTGGTTCAGGAGAGCTTGTTTGAGATTAGAGTTCTTTTGAGCTTGTAATAGTGATCTTGAGTAATAGAGCTAATTTCCCACCTTCCATTGTGTCTTGCTTGTCTCTTCATTGTGTGTGTGTATGTGTGTGTGCATCTTTGTGCTTCTCACCTTCACTCTCACATCATCTCATGTTCACGATCTTCATATCACTCCTATCTCTTCCACGGATTGACATTAAGGAGGTGAAGCTTCTTAACGTGGTTCTCACCATCGTGCTAGAGCAACACCAAATTTGGCGCCGTTGCCGGGGATCGAGTCTAGGACGAATGTGTGATGGTAAGAGTATAGCAAGAAGTGGCGTTGGAAGGTAAAAATTTCAGTTTTTGTTGTTGATTTTACTTAGTTTTTAGTGTTTTTCACCTTCCCCATACTCCATCTTCATCATCGCATCATCATCTTCATCTCCAAAAAAATCAGAAAATTCACCATATCCACCCATTCACCTCATTTCCCCTCATTTGTGAATGCGAGAGAGCGAGAGAGAACTTTTGTGCTTGTGTGTGCTTGTGTTTTCTTGAGTTTTCTTGCAGGTACAGAGCTCCAGTGCATCAGGAAATCTTGGAAAAGGTAAAATTTTACTCTCTGTCAAAGATCTGCCGAGTGTGGCGGACCATCGCGATGGTCTGCAACCTTCGGAATTCTTGGTAGGCGACCACACCACGAGGTAGGCGACCCTTGCGCATCTACGAATCCACAGGCGTATCTCAAAAATTCACACTTTGGTGGACCATCGCGATTGGCTCGGACCATCGCGATTGTGTCGCACCATCGCGATAGGCTCACGCCATCGCGACGGCTCGGCCGGACCATCGTGACGGTCTCGGACCATCACGACGGTTCACTTGGGCCATCGCGACGGTCCACTTGGACCATCGCGATTGTTCAGCTGACCCCGGACCATCGCAATTGGCCCACGCCATCGCCACGACGGTGCCACGTGTCAAGATAGACCATCGCGACGGTTCATTTTTTTTACCATCGCGTCAGCCCAAAATCGGACCATCGCGATTGACTCACGCCATCGCACTTGTGACCATCGCGACGGTTCACTCCGGACCATCGCGATTGTCCACCTTTGACCGTTGACCCGCGTCATCGCGATTGTCCACCTCATCACGCCATCGCGACGGTTCGACCTCACGCCATCGCGATCGTTCACTTCGGTCCATCGCGACGGTTCATCTTTTCGCGCCATCGCGACTGTCCAAATTCCACGCCATCACGACGGTTCGCTTGGACCATCGCGACGGTCCCAGACCATCGCGATTGTGCACCCCCATCGCAAATTTAGGGTTCCATTTTTTGACCAATTTTGGGGGTATTTTTGAGAAATTTTTGGACCATTAGACTCATAGGAGACCCCTTAGCTCATATTTGAAGGAAAACCTGATTGTCAGTTTTTACCCCCCAGGGCCTGAACGCTCATAACTTTTTCATCCGAAGTCCGTTTTTTGAGCTGAATAGCTCGTTAGAAAGCTTGTGACGAGTACTACGTGACCTCAACTGTTTTTTTCTTAAAGGATACGTTTATTTTTAGATAAACTATTTTGAGGTTGACCTAGTTTGGGACTAGGAAGCCAGGGGGCAAACATTGAAAATTTGGGCAAAAGGAAAGGGACCTAAAAGGTGTATATACTCAAGTGTTTGATCATCCAACTGTGAATTGGTCTAATATTGGATTTTTCCAGGTCTAGCAAGGGCAATCAAAGGCAAGCAAGCAAGGCAGTGAAGACAGCAAAGCTTGGGAAGCGCAGCTTCTTGGGCATCAGAGCAACCAGAAAAGCCGACTCGAGGTTGGAAGATTACTCAACCCCCTCAGTCAATTCTTAGCTTAGGCTAAACGTTAGCATTGTGGATTAACGACGATAGGAACGCCTCAAGTTCAAGATACTTGATTCTTTCAAGTTTAATACTACAAGTAAAGGTGTGTGACGAAAACCTAAAGAAAAGAACCTAAGTCTGACGGAACGAGAACTCAAAATCATCACGGAAAGTCGAATTCCTGACGCATATATTAAGACAAGAATCCAAAGAAAATTAAAAAGAATTAAGAAAGTAATAACAAAGAACCATTGACGATCTAAGCGTGTACTGAGGGTGCAAGGAAGAAAATTAATGAACCTTAGATCAGGGAGACACATAGGTAAGTCGGACCGACGAAGCCTTAGATCATCAGAGGCAAGTGTAAGAACTACTGCACGATCGTGGGCTCAGCAATTGAATAGTAATTACCCCTACAAGAGCTCAGATACTAGCGAATCTGAAATGGCATTTAGCACAGACAGACCAGAAGGAGGGTCTAATGTAGCATATTTAGAAAAACCTGAAGGACCCTATAGAACACAATTAGAGTTTCTCTGAACCAACCGATTAGGTGCTCGCATCTATGAGGATGGTTTGCGAAGGCAAGTGGTGCAGATGCACAACCCTGATCAACCCATTGGATTGGAAAGACCAGTGGTGAAATTTGAGAGAGACGCATACATAGACAAAGAAGGAACCATGTACGTCCTAAGTACGCAGCCAAACGATACTAATGAGTTTGGCACAATTCAATTAGAGACGGAAACGAAATTTCAAGGAAAAGAACCGTTAGAAGAACCTAGGACACCTAGAGGGAAATCTGTATTAACAAGAGTACTCATCCCAGAGTGGATCCCTCAAGATAACAGGAGCACCGAGTTGTTCGTAAATAAAGAGACAGATGAAGCCTTTTGGAGGTACAGAAAGGAACACCCTGGTGAGATAGGCATCATTACGATTTATGAATTCAAGGACCCAGATACACCTGGAAAGGTTGTATACGTGGATGAGACTTCAGAAAGAGTCTTTGTGGTGCCTGACCGCGCTAAAAACACATACACGTGGAGAGGTGAATTGGTATTCCCTCCATCTAGAACAAACATGAATACAAGTCAACAAGGGGCAGGAACATCCTCAGCCCATGGACATCAAAGAGAAGGAAATAAAGAGGGACCGGAAGTAAGCTTTAATCATCCCATAGGGAGAGATAGAACAACCACGAACACTAATAGAGCGGATAGACAAAGAGATCATGGAATACCAGGTGGTAGAGATGATTTTCCTCTACCTAGACCACGTGAACACGCAAGAGTATTGAGACCCACTCAATTAGTAAAATCAATGAAGAATTACTTTGATGGGACAGGAGATCCCTATGACCATGTCGCAGAATTCAAGCAAGTACTAAGAGCAGAACAAGTCGAGGACATGTTCACGCAATACAATGCATTTGGACTAACGTTAAAGAATACCGCTTTAACTTGGTTTCAACCATTGCAACAAAGGCAATTTAGAGACATCCATCACTTTTTGGAGTCATTCATCACTGAATTCTCTAAAAGTGGGATTAGACATGACACGTCTTTGTTGATTCATAGCTTTAAACAGACCCCTCAGGAAACAATAAGACTGGCAGGTCGTAGGTTCAGACAATATGTCGAACGATGTCCAATGCAAGAGCTACCCTCACAAGCCAAACAAGTATCACTGTTCCTAGATGGCTTGTTGAGCGCTAAACTACGCTCCTATGTGTACCTAAAGGAACCCAGAACGCTAGAGGAGTGTGTAAGAATATGTATAGCCATCGAGGACAACCTAGGAGAGGAATTAGAACTCTCAACGGTCTATAAGGACTCAGAAATTGTTCTTCTCTAGCATCCACAAAATTGTCTAATTCGATAGAGGACCTAGCAGAAAAAGTGGCCCAAAAACTAGGAGTTTCTAGTAAACAGGTGCCCAAGCTACCAACTAATGTACGTTGTTACACTTGTGGTGGAAATCATTTGGCAAACGTGTGCCCCAATGCACCTCAACCTCAAGCCAACCCTAGTGGCCAATATTGCACAATTGAGAGAAGATACACGAATCATACGGCTCAGGACTGCCCATACAACAAACAAACCGTGAGACAGAACTACCCGCAAATATACCAGCAGCCAGGTAGGTATCAAGGCCAATACAATGCTCAGCCTTATTACTATAGGCCTCCCCAGAACTACTCCTACCAGGCTCAACAGAGACCTCAACCTGTCTTAGCTCAGCAGCCACCCCCACCAGCGAATGTCATCTCAGTCAAATACGCTGCTGCAGAAGAGAACCTAAATAGGGCCTTAGTGCCTTCTTCACCTTTGATCACAGAAAGTGACCCGAACTCAAACAGTTTTGACTCTACTCATGTAACTAGTCCACCCGCTTATTACACGGAGTCACCAGAACATGTGGAGACATATCATTATGATAGTCCACCAATGGAACCTAGTTGGGAGCCAGACTATGCTAATGTGATGTACGCAAACCCAAACCCACGGCCCCAATTGAGACAACAGAGACCACAGGGCCCTAGAGGACCATGCTTTAGGTGCCAAGGAGATCACTTCATTAAGGATTGTCCACATCTCCCAATAGCAAGGCAATCACAATACTATAACATACAAGGCTTTTGTGCCGACTGTGGCAAAGAGCACATAATCAAAGATTGTCCTAAGAACCCAGTTAACGCTTCGAATGTGACACCGATCAACGTGATAGGTATTGTAAACAACGCAGATGGATCCAACCCTACATACGTGCCTATCCAAGCTATAACCAGAGCCCAGGCGCTCTTACAAAACCAACAGCTTAATCAAGAGAAAGTAGCCGGAACTAGTGAAGTTGCAGAATCTAGCAGTAAAAAGACAAAGTCTTGGAAAGATTCTAGAGAAAGAATCAAGAGAAAGTGGAGTAAAAAGATAAGTGAGTTGGAAGGAAGTTTAAGGGAATCTAGAGCCAAAATACAAGAATTGACTTCACAAGAATTAAACCAGGAAAACCCAGCTCAAAAATCAGGATCAGTTTTAGCGGAACCCATACCAGAAGATCTAGACATGATGTTTCGTGCATATCAAGCTAGAATAAAAGAGGGACCTCAAGTAACAACTGAGTGAACCCACAGGATTTGAATCTAATTCTTTACAAGAATTACCTCAGTTCACAGGACCTTGGGAAGCTAAGTCTATTAGTATGAGAGCACCCACGATAATAGTGAGGAATGAAGAATCAGTGATCCCTAGGAACACGGAATCAAGAATACCCAAGTACAATGTAATCTCACTCTGGAGGAATTGTTAAAGGTAAAACCAGAATTGTGGAAGCACGTAGCAAATCAATTCCCTGAGCTTGCTACCACACCCTCTCAGATAGGATCACATAAGAAGGTACCAGAGATACCCGTGGAAAAGATTGGAGACGTAAGCGAAGGAGAGGAAGGTAACACATATCTTCCAATAACCCATCAAGGCTACACCACGAAAGCCATCTTAGATTCAGGAGCCGGAGTAGCCATCGCTACCACCGCTTTGTGGAAACGTTGGGGTAAGCCAACACTCAGACCCACCAGGATGAAACTACAAATGGCTGATGGACACATAGAAAAATCATTAGGCTTACTAGAAGGCATATCTCTCACCACTTGTGGTGTAGAATTTGAGCATACTTTCGCCATTTGTGACTTTGCGAAAAATCGTGCTTATGAGATGATATTGGGACGACCATTCATGCATCAGTTGCAAATTGTACAAGATTGGGGAACTAATTCTTTGTACTTGCAACATTTAGGAGTGACTACCAAATTCAATCTTAAAGACTATTCACACAGAGATGTACCCCCAATACAATGGAATACCATCCATAAGACACCAGTAGAGACGGAATCCGTGCACTCATTAGAATCAGATCCTTCTTGGTTGCATGAGGATACCCATTTATGGATGTGTAAAGTAGCCAAACAAGAGGAAGAACGATTAGAAGCAAGGACCTTAGGTGCAGAACAACATCCACGAACCCTTCAAGATCCAGCCTACGCACCTGTAGTATTCCCAGACGAAGAGTTTGAACCCCATGGTTGGGCAGAAATACTAGCAACCATGGATGTAGCCATCAATGAAGAACAATGGACACCCCACTGTGACGAGGATGGCTATGACATTTCAGTATTCATGTTAGAGCCAATCATGGGCGATGCAATTTTAGAAGAATGTGAACCTAGCACTGATGCATTTGAGGATGCAAGCGATTTTGATTTAGAATCAATTATCATGGACCCACCCTTTGCATCAGAGGAAGAATATTTTTTCGAGGTAGAGACTCTCACTCAAAAACACGAGGAAATTACGAATGAGGTAAGGTTAGCCACTCAAGTGACTACTAAAAGTGAAGGCAAGAAAAGGAAGAAGAAAGAAACCATGACAGAAAAAGAAGAATCTTTATTTGAAGTACACGAGAACTTCAAGAAATATGAAATCGAAGATAGAAGAATCATGGTACGAATGCCCAATAGAAAGGCAAATGATGGACAAGTATATGATAACCGAGAGAAAACCAAGAAAGTAATAGTTGCCATAGAAGGAGAAGAAGAAAAATGCACATACATAGGGCATGATTTGACGACTGAAGAAGAAGAAGAACTAGTTGCCCTATTGCGCGAATATAGAGATGTTTTTGCTTGGAGTTACAAAGATTTGAAAGGAGTAGATCCAGATATATGTTCTCATAGAATCCCTATGACTCCAGATGCAAAACCGACAAAACAGAAACCGTACACGTATAATGATAACTACGCTGCGAAGATTAAAGAGGAGATAGATCGCTTGATAGAAGCAGGATTCATTTACGAAATTGAGCATACCGAATGGGTATCCCCCATTGTGGTTGTGCCCAAGAAGAATGGAAAATTGCGTGTGTGTATTAACCTTAAAAAGGTTAATGCCGCAACGATTAGAGATAGTTATCCTCTTCCTATCACAGAACATCTATTGGAAAGAGTTGCGGGCAAGGAAGTTTACAGCTTTCTTGATGGTTTTTCAGGCTATAATCAAGTAGCCATTGCTCCAGAAGACCAACACAAGACGGCTTTTGCCACTGAATGGGGCATATTTGCATTTCGTGTGATGCCATTTGGCTTAACAAATGCACCCGCCACTTTCCAGCGACTCATGTGTCATGTTTTCAAGGAATTCTTACGCAAGAGCTTGGAAGTTTATGTCGATGACATATGTGCTCATTCAAATGTAAGGCAGACGCATATCCCAGAGTTAAGACAAATATTTGACAAATGTCGAGAAGATCAGGTTTGTTTGAACCCAGAAAAATGCGTTTTCATGGTCAGACAAGGCAAAATTCTAGGACACATTGTGTCAAAAAATGGAATCTCTACGGACGAGGAAAAGGTGAAGGTAATTGCAGAATTACCTAGACCAACTAATGTGAAAGAGGTACAGGCATTTATGGGCCATTGCGGATATTATAGGAGATTCATACACATGTATGCAATCATAGCCAAGCCTTTGTATTCTCTTTTAACCAATTTTGAATGGACAGATGAATGTGAAAATTCATTCAATGAACTTAAACGACGTTTGTGCTCAGCACCTATATTGACTACCCCAGATTGGAGTAAGCCATTCCATGTACATGTGGATGCATCCAACTATGCCATAGGATGTGTGTTAGCACAACCCACGAGTGAAGGTAACATAGATCTCCCCATAGCTTACGCGAGCAGACAATTGAACGCAGCAGAAAGAAATTACACCACTACGGAACGAGAAGGATTAGGGATGATGTATGCGGTAAAGAAGTTTAGGCACTACTTGTTGGCCAACAAATTCAAGTTCTTTACAGATCATCAAGCCCTATTGTACTTAGTCAACAAGCCATGTAACACAGGACGACTAATACGCTGGTTTCTATTACTCATGGAGTATGATTTTGAAGTGGTAGTCAGGAAAGGAAAGACGCATCTTAGAGCTGACCACCTTTCAAGATTAACCTCAGGAGAAGCTCCTCAAGGAGTAGCGGATGAATTACCAGATGCATACTTGTTTAACCTTGAGATAGCACCAGAATGGGCTAAGCCTATAGTCCCTATTCTGACATACGGACCCAAGAATCCTAGGATAAAGATCAAAGAAGGAGAGATTGCCAAGTCTCAGAGGTACCAAATAATGGCAGGAAGCATATATAAACAGGATAATCAAAAGATTCTTGCTTGTTGTGTAGATGAATCAGAACATGCGAATTGGTTGCAATTAGCACACATAGGTGCACTAAAGCAACATCATTCAAAACATCGAACATTACAGACTCTGCATAGATTAGGAGTATATTGGCCTTCTATGGAAGCAGATGTCTACAAGTTGTGTAAAGAATGCCATGTTTGTTGTGAAAAACCACCAGTAGAGCATGCTACATTATATCACGTGTCTCTCACACCAGACTGGAGTGAACCTTTAGTGACATACTTGAGGACGAACACATTCCCTCAAGGCATGACCTTAGCTCGACAACGTAGTCTAGAGCAGGAAGCTCACGACTATTCACTTATTGGCGATAATTTATACAAAAGAGGACGAGATGGATATCTAAGACAATGTGTTCATGAAAGCGATTATCTGAGCATACTAGAGACTGCACACCAAGGTGTTGCAGGAGGTCACTTTGGACCAGATAGGATAATCAAAGCCATCCTCTTTGCAGGATTATGGTGGCCCACTCTTCACATGGATGCACATACCTATGTAAAGAGATGTGATGTGTGCCAAAGAACTCAGTTTCCTACTCGCAGAGATGAAATGCCATTGAAACCCATGATGGGCGGACGTGCATTTTCAAAGTGGGGTATAGACTTTGTAGGACCCATCAACCCCCCTGCAAAAGGTACACATGCGGAATACATTATTGTTGCCACAGATTATCTAACCAAATGGGTAGAGGCAAAAGCCACAAAAAAGAATGATGCTCACACGACCGCAAAATTCTTATTTGAAAATGTCTTTACAAGATATGGATTGCCTATAGAGTTAGTGAGCGATCGAGGCACTCACTTTCTAAACCAAGTCATTGAATATCTGTTGCAGGATTTTATGGTGATTCACAAGAAATCTGCACCATATCATCCTCAGGCCAATGGTCAAGCTGAAAGCACTAACAAGATACTTTGTACCGTACTGACGAAACTCGTGAACAATAAACGTTCAGATTGGGACAAACAGTTACACCATGCTGTTTGGGCATATCGAGTGGCCTACAAGACCGTACTCAATGCGACTCCCTTTCAGATGGTTTTTGGTCAGAATGCAATGCTTCCTCTGGACTTCTTGATACCTACCCTTAAGGTTGCACAGGAACATCAGTGGACCGGCCATGAATTATCAGCGAGAATAATGGACTTGGAACGATTAGGAGAAACCAGGCTGAAAGCAGCAGCAGGAATATACGCAGCGAAGAAGCGACAGAAAGCATATTTTGATGCACATGTGAAAGATAAAGGGTTAAAAGAAGGAGATTTAGTTCTAGTGTATACACTGAAACAGCACGCACGGAAGTTAGAAAAGCGAGGTTATGGACCTATGATCATTAACAAACTTTCAACAAGTGGAGCAGTACAGTTAGCCACCTTAGAAGGAGATATAATGCCTAATTACATTAGTGGCTGTAGAGTCAGGTTATATCAAGAACCTCTTACTGAGGATATGCTTAGACGACTCACATTGGCAAAGAAGCGTAAGGAGGAAGAAAATAGAATACGAGCTGAAGCTCAGGCAGAAGCCATAGAACGCATTAAGCGCATGAAGCTAAGAAGACAAGGACTAGGGAGAGAACATTATAACCATCTGGAAACATCACCCAGATATCCCATGGCCATGTGTCAAGTAAAGTCAACCACTCATCCTAGCATAGTGGACAGGAGACCATTCATTACGGTTAGGCTAGAGCACGGCAACCCTTGCCAAGAACTCAGGGCTTTAATTGACTCAGGCGCTGCGACTAGTGCGATTAGAAGGTCCCACTATAAGGATTCAGGAATAGAAATGCGGCCAATTGAGGCATACCTCATAGGCCTAGGAGGCATGGAAACCCCTTGCATGGGTGAGGTGGACCTTCCTATCCTCATTAAGGATATGACCATGACAGCGAAGCTACTAGTGTGCCATGATGACGACCTGATAGAACCCCTAATCCTTGGCCAAGATTGGCTATACAATCACTCAGTGGACCTAAATCTTAGACAAGGCTCCTTACAGATTGGAACCTTAGAGCAGAAGCGAGTGATACCGCTTGACTTCCCTAACGGCATTCCGACGGAGGTTTGTAACCCTAGACCCTATGAAATCCATGCGACGGAAGACCGGAAGATCTTTGATCAGCTCAGTCACGTTACGTCTACACCAACCCACTCGGGCTTGGCTATAGACAGTTGTCAATCAGAAGGACGACAGGAGATCTTCCCTGGGACTTCCTGCAAACTAGAAGGGGCAGCTACCCAACCGCTAGGGCAGATGGACACAATCAGCGGTCAGGTGGGTTGCATCAGCGACCAAATGAGCACGACACCCTGCGGTGCTCATCCTTCCAAACTTGTTGCGGACTGGCCTAGATTAAAGTTAAAGAACGAATCACTTCCTAATGGGCAGGTCACGCAAGTGTTGGATCTCCCTTCTTTTCCAAAGCAGAGCGTCCATCCGACCTCTCAATCTCAACAACAACAGAGTCACCCACGACGAAGGAACCCAGACCGATGGCAGTATCAGAAGACACAACAAGGAAAGCAGTCTAGGCCACCCAAAGGAAGCGGCACCAGACAAACATGGGTGCCAAAAGGACAAAAAGCACCGAAGAACTCCAACCAAGCAGAGATCGACAAGAAAAAGGTAGGGCAGAAACGGAATCAGTATCCACCATCCCCTCGACCTTCTTCTACAGGTCCGAGCATTCGACAAATTTGGATCGCCAAGAAATACCTTACCCATAGACCCACACCCACGCAGATTTGGGTACCCAAACCATGTAGCATAGCTCAACCCTTAAGCCATGTATTATATACCCCTCACAAATCTTTCTATCCCTCAATACCACCACACCCGATACTACCTTTTGCCCCTCAGCAGAAACCCACCACCCACTCAAGGACTCTTAGGAAATGGATACCAAAGCGTGTCCAACCGTCTTCCCCTAACCCATTGTCTAACTACTCCCCGACTAACATACAACCTTGTAATAAATCACTAACCTTTAAACCTTGTATAAATTCACCCACCATCATAACACATCACTCATAATCTCATCTCATCAAGAATTGTATGCATGATCTGAAACGTGTAAGGGTCTAGAGACCTGCACTAGTGCTGCAAGAAGCGTTGCATCCATTACATCACAGCACTTGGCTACACGGGTTACGCATCAGTTATGGAAAGGGATTGCGGTCTCACTTTAATGGGATCATAATTAATTTCCATGCTAATGTGTTAATCTTTTGTAGCAGATCTTTCTCATTAGCACACCAGTCATCATGCAAACCGACGAAGGACCATCAGGAGCAGGCCCCAGTGTAGCTGCAGCACCCCTCAATGTTTTACGAGCAGAATCCCACCCGACTGCTCCACCGCCAGAATTCCAAGGATTTCTAGGGCCCATGCCGATCAATAACCCACCTATGGGCTACACAGAAAAGAGACACCGTAACTCTCACTGGTTTCAGGGACTTGCAGGACCCTTAGCGGACGCGGATTTTATATTTGAATCTAATTTGACGTTTGATGACCTCACTTGGGGAAAATACCAATTCTTCTCCAGAGAGTTCGAAGGCCTACAGAACACCCAGGACTTAACTCATGTTTGGGCCAGAGCCGGCTTCACGGAGTATTTCAGTGATCCTCTGCCCAAACCTGACTTTTATAGGTGTTATTATTTAATCACCACTTTGCTGGCCTCAGAGAATAAGGATATCCCAGGAACTTTTATTTTGCCTTCTTTGGTGGATGATCCACCTTACAAAAGGTTTTATCTTTCGAAGGATTTAATCAGGGCTGCCATCAAGATTCATGGAACCCACACGCCCACAGATCGAGAAAGATTAGTTCCCGACCCTATGAAACGTGGGGATGTCACTAAGTGGGAGGAGATCTCAGCAATTACACCTGAGCTGTCAAAGCCGCTACGGATATGCATGCAACACTTCGCATTCCCCGCTCAGGACAGATTCACCATGCCACATAAGAGAATATGGTTTGGATTGTACTTAGCCTGTACTGGACCTCAGACTGTCGATCTGGCGAGCTGGATCATTGATCAAATGTATTTAGCACAACACAGATGGGAACGAAAGAAAGTGCTTAATGGATGTTGTGCGCTGACAAGAATTGTTTATATGTGCTTGGCTTATGACTTGCCAATTGAACGTGCATTAACAGGAGAAGAGCTGAAAGCATTCAAAGGAACTACAAAGAAAGCCAGGAAGCCCAGCAGAGCACGGGCAGGTAAGCGCATGAGAGGCACTATTCCTTGCCTTCAAGTGCCAGAGTCACCATCACCACAACCCTCCCCAGAGCAATCACCGACAGAAGCCGCTCCCACAGTACAACCCATTCGAATAAGGTTATCTAGACCAGTGGTAACGGAGGGCACTACCAGTACCGTTGCACCTCAGGCAGCTACAACCACAGAACCCACCACCACGACAGCAGAAGCTCCCACCACTATTGGTGCGGAAGCCTTTTCTTTCCCAATACCACACATGGAAGCAGAACCAATAAACACAACGTTCGATTTTGAAATGCCTGACGCATTCTCCAATGAATTTCAGTACTCCGAGGCACAAATGTTCTCTCAAGAATTTGAAAGGCCGAGTTACCCTACCACACCGCGGGATCAGCCGCAGGGACAAGTGGTGTCGAGCTCTGATGACGAAAGAACAGCATCTGATGACGATGAAGGTGACGATGAAGCCAGCCAGGGCACGCAGGATTCCCAAGAACAAGGACAGACAGACGGCCAAGGCCAACAAACCGATGCACACGGTGACACCAGCACGCATGAAGAGGAGACTTTCGAAGCAGCAGCTTACACGCTGGCAATCAAGAAATTATATCGTACGATGGAGAAAGTCTGGGCACGGAAGAAATTGACTGAAGAAGAGAGCCAAACCATCATCGAACAAGAACTCATCTCCGGAGGATTTGAAGAAGTCTACATCAGAGGGTTTAGAGAACTGGTCAAATCCATCGGCCCGGTCGAAGCACTGAGATATTTACAAAGGAAGCCACTTCCCCAATATGACCCTCGCAGAGTTCGCCTGTTATCGAAGCCCGGTGAATATATTCGAGTTTCGGTAGGTGCTCAATCATCCCACCAGGCGCAAGATGCACGCCTACGTCCGGAAAGATCCTTCACCGACGAAGCTATCCTAGTCGACTCCCCACCACATACTACCGTTGTACATACTACCACTATCCTTGAAATAACATCCACACCATCTACTCCTCTCTCACCTCATGTTTCACCAACCCATCCTGTATCCCCCGCTCAACCACCTGCTCCTCCCACCTCCACACCAGTCCACGGCAACATAGCCACAGCCTTTGCCCTGCCCATTCATGCCACCATGCCCGTACCCACCCCACCTCGTCTACATGTTAACCCCTTCATCCCTTCATCCTTCCCATCTTTTCCCCCACCTTTAAGACACCCTTTCACCTTTCTAACCCCACTAACCTTCTCACCAGTTTCACCTCCCCAACCCACCGTAACCCCTATTTCCCCTTTTCACCAAGCTGCTCCTACCATTCCCCCTGTAAATTACTCTACATTTGTAAATCCCGTCTTCACACCTACACAACCACCCACATACACACCGCTTTTCACAGTCACCGCACTTGACACGTCCAATGACATGGACATCTCACCACCCACCGCACCAGCACCCACTCCACTCACAGCACCATCATATTTAGGTACGTCACAATTTTCCACGATCACCACTGCATCCACCTTCCCAACCCCATTCCCCATTCCCGCTGCATCTACTTCCACCGCATCCTCACTTAGCACTCCATTATTATTATCGCCAACCATAGACACTGCACTTCAACAAATGTTCACATGCATGTCACAAGTACGAGATGAGTTTGCATCTCTTGGCAACAATTATCAACAGCTGCAGAGGACGACAAATGAATTACAGTCGCAGCTTAATTCATTATCAATCGAGAATGCCTCTTTAAATACGCGATACCAAGAACTAAGAGAGGCATATCATAAGCTAGAGCTAGAAAGTGAAGAGAAAACAAAAGAAGCCACTGCTGATCTGGATAACCTGCTTCGAGCCCAAACAATTAGAAACGCGACGCTGACAAGGAATATGGGCTTACTCAGGAGACACCTAGCCGCAGCAAAAGAGGAGAACCAGAGACTCCAAGAGAAGAATAGAGAGAATTTGGAAGCGGCATTGGACCATCCAGAACAACCCTTAAGTCCTAGCAGATTCAAGGCAATCCCATCCGAATCGATGCAGATGTTGCTAGAGGATCACGTGAGATTGCTAGAGGACTATGATCGAATGAACGAAGAGCATCAGAAGTTAAAAGAAGATCACAAGTTACTACAGCTCAGAGAACCGGCACCACAACAAGTACAAGTAGCAGCAGAAGTACCAGAACCTGTGGACCCCTCTCCTGACCTCATAGAGGAACTCAACGCATTACGGGCCCAGGTAGCCACTCTCCAATCACGCATAGATGTATACGAAGCACCACCACGGCCTGACTCCCCACCGGAGATCCCAGCTGATGACGAGAACATAACCATTCCGGTGGAGGAAACGTTTGAAGAAGCATACGAGCCAATACCCATCCCAGGCGGACAAGTCACGGCCGAAGGCCAGATGACCTATGAACTTCCTACCCCCGCGTGGATGAAAACAATTGAGGAACTTGGAACGACACATTCAGCCAGAGTAGAGGCACAGTTACATGCCATGGCCATGATTGAAGAGAGAATCTTACAATCCCCCTTCTTTGCTCATTTGGCCCCCCGACGCTATATATCTGGGCATGAGCTGTAGTATAAACCGTACTTCATGTTAATGGCTGAATATCAGCTAGCTATAGAAAAAGAAACCGGCATGAAACCCACGCATGCTACACAATTCGAGCCGGCGGACTTGCCACCAAATGCGCAAAGAGGAGAGATCCATCAACCTGATTGGCGCAAAGACCTCCTCCAGAAGTACCCAGAAATGATGAGCACATGGGTGAAAGCGCCTTTACATTTAAAGTATAATCCTTGTTGGGGACCAGTACCACGAGCCGCTCCTGGACTGCATTCGCTATCAAAGTACAAAACAATAGGCAGTGTCAGGATTGGTTGAATTACCCCTACTTCAAGCCACCCACCGAGTTACCCATTGTTGGCTATATGATGGCTACAATCCGTCACTGGCTCCCTCGCCTGAAGCATATGGATGATATCGCAGCGCATATGACTGTCAAAATTTTTGACATGATGCAAATGATATTTAAAGTCTTCCGACGCGTCAAGGCACCACATGTAAACACCCCGGGATTTGAGCATGGTAACTTTGATCTAGTATATGACATGAGCACAACGCCATCGCTCCGGGCGTGTTATGCCTGGCACTGTAGAATAAAATACCTACCGGCGTGCTACAAGCAAACATTTGAAGAGATGTTCACCACCGGGTTTTGGGAATACCATTCCGAGGTATTCATCAGCAGGCCCACACATTTATTGCAACTTTTTGCCTGTGAGCGAATGGTTTATTCCACGCACTATCAACTCCCGCCACCCGACGAACCGCAACCGATCGACTCGGAGAAACTCGAGGTTGATCTGGCCCGAGGCATTCGAGTATCTGAGCACACCCTCGCTCACGACCTCCTACAAAACTACATCCGGCAGACCGCACAACAAGGTTCTGTCGAGGACGATAGAAGCGAGAGGGAGGGGGGTGTTGGAAGCAGCCAGAGGCACAGACGACGTGGAAGCATGTAAAGACGGAGCAGGGAGCCAGTCGGATCATTTTTTTCAAGCAACTATGTTTTTATTACCTCTTCAAACATCCAACAGTGATTTTCATCACTCTTGTAACATATGTAATATAGACAAAATCCCATTTTCTAATTCATAGCTCCATTTTGTGCAAGCCGAGGAGTCCTCGAGCTTGAGGAGCTTAGGTAGAATGCTCGTACCAATTTTCGTTATTTTTAGACATCGTTTACCCTTCCAAATAGCCTCTAGGACCTATTTTTTAACTATGCCGGTCACTAGATGTGAAACCGGTCAAAACTAGTCTAGAAACTATAAAAAGAGCTAGAGAGCTCATTTTGGAGGTTGGTTCAGGAGAGCTTGTTTGAGATTAGAGTTCTTTTGAGCTTGTAATAGTGATCTTGAGTAATAGAGCTAATTTCCCACCTTCCATTGTGTCTTGCTTGTCTCTTCATTGTGTGTGTGTATGTGTGTGTGCATCTTTGTGCTTCTCACCTTCACTCTCACATCATCTCACGTTCACGATCTTCATATCACTCCTATCTCTTCCGCGGATTGACATTGAGGAGGTGAAGCTTCTTAACGTGGTTCTCACCATCGTGCTAGAGCAACAGAAGTGCATGACCTGAATGGTGCAAAAGATAGGGTTGTGCAAGGAGCACATGGTTTTTGCATGTCTGATGTTACATGTAGATGTTGATGCAGTCTTTGTTGGAGGTAGTGATTGGATCTCGAATTGATGCGATCAGTTGATGATTGAATGATAATTGATCCTTCCTCCTTATAGGCATCTATTTTAGAACAGTGTTTGGCTACGTATAGGTCACTTGTGGCCTCTTCCTCATTGGATGGTTTCTTAAATTCTCTATCCCTTGTGGTTGGCTCATTGGTTCTATGGGGATCACTGGTGCTTTTGGCTTCCTAACCCATACCTTTGATGCATGTTTTCTTAGTATTATCGAAGAGGTGAGTTGATCTTCCTTTGATCTCTGTGGTTGAATCTTCCCCTTGCTGATCCTTAGCTTCTTTGTTGAAACTTGTCTCATGAGTGAGAGCCTAGGGTTTTGTGTATGTAAGAGTTCCTTGGGCAACCACATTTAATTGCCCTTGTTGAGCTGCAATTAATTCCTTAGGCACCCAAATTTGTCGGATACCTTATGGTTGAGCTGGTCCTAGTTGCTTGGTTCTTCTTTTAGCATGGTTGGCTTTCCTAGATGGGAACTGTGGGGGAAAGGATGGTGCTTGTCCTCCTTTTTGTACCTAGATCTGCTTCATGCCTAGAACTACTTTCTTCTTGAATGGTGTCTTTCTATTCGATATAGCAGTTGTCTTGAATTGTTGTGCTTGCCTTTGTGGTGGAACTACTGTGGCTGCATTAGTCTTTGAAAAAGGAGAGAGATTCACTCGCCTTTGAGCATGTTCTTCCATAATTGACTCCTTCTGCATCATAGAGCTATTCAGACCTACAACATCTTCTTTTCTAAGATTTGTCATAGAATAACTAAGAGAATGTGTGATATCTAGATTTGTGATCATGCGATTCTCTAATTCTAATGTAATGCATTGTTCATGTACCCAAACTTGAAGAATTTGACTTCTTAGGTTTAAGTTAACTGCATGATCATAGATCCAGTCTTTACCCAAGACAAGCACTAGCATTTTCATTGTTATAGGGAAATCTTGAAGGTAGATGGGAAGCTCCACCTTGCCAAAACAAGGGGTTTCCGCACCTCCCAATCCTATGTGATAGGCTTCTATAGAATTAATTTTCAATTGTAGATCTTGGCAGTATGAGAATCTAACTGCACTAGTGGTTGCACCTGAGTCAATCAAGGCTCTCATAGTTCTTACATTCTTTCCTTGTCCTACCTTTATGGTCACAAAGGGACGTCAATCAATTATTCAAGAAGCAATTGCACCTGATGTTTGGCACTTGGCCATGTGATATCTTGGGGCATTGGGATTAACATCTATGCCTTGTCACCTTAACTTATTTCTCCTAATGTGCTCTCTAGCCTCTGCTTGTGCTTCCTCTCTAACCCTTAACTCTTCTGCTTTTCACTTCTTAATAGTGTTGAGTCTCATTAGCATATCCTCTGTAAGAGGTTCTTGATATAGCTTGACTCTACATCTACTAATATAGTTTGGCAAGATGTCATCTTCTGGAGTGGCCAACTAAACCACACCACTAGTGGAATTTCTATTTCCCTCTTTCAATCCTTTGTTTATCCCAATCAAAGCATTTATTATTTACCAATTTTTTCAATACATTAAATTTGTTCAAGAAATATGTACCTCTATCACTTACCAACTCTATTGGTAACCCGTATCTAGTGAACACATTCTCGAATAAGAACTTAGCCATCATGTGAGCATCATTCTTTGTCATGGCTTTTACTTCTACCCACTTTGTAAGGTAATCTATGGCTACAATAGTGTACTCTGCATGGAAGTTTCAAGCTGGGGAGTTAATAGGACCTACAAAATCTATAACCCACTTCGAGAATAAATGTCCTCTGATCATTGGCCTTAAAGGAATCTCATCTTTTCTTATCGGATATTGTGTATGTTGGCATGTGTCACATCTCTTCACATAGGTATGTGCATCCATTTGAAGGGTGGGCCCCAAAGTCCTCAGAATAGAGTATTCTTAATTACTCGGTCAAGTCCAAAGTGTCCACCTATAACACCACTATGTGCAGTTTCTAAGATTTTCAAATAGTCTGATTTGTGAACGCACAGTCTTAAGTATCCATCTCTACCTCTTCGGTATAGGTTTTCTCCTACTAAGTCATAGTCCTGAACCTCTTGCTCCATTCTTCATTTTCTTGCTAGGCTAGCCTTGCTTGGTAGTGTTCCCGATTTTATAAATTCTACCAATGAAGCACTCCATTCTAGAATTAACGGCACATGTAAAGGGTAGCATGCTCCACTGGGGGTCTCTCCTTGCACACTAGACAATTCTTAATCACTCATGCATTCTTTTTCCATACTATGCCAATACACTCCTAAACATTTCAAATTTTGCAATGTTCATTGTTTAGAATAGTGATTTCCTAACAATCCTTCATGAGCTTGTGGCAACCAACTACCATGTTCATCCTCCTCAACACAACAAGCTAGTGCACCCTCTGTATCTTGTTTATACATACTTCCTGCCAATATTTGATAATTCTGTTTGTTCATTTTCACATTCTTATTTGTAGATCCGAAGGTTAGGACTCGTACCAACTTATTTGCCCATTTAGGAACAAACTTCAAAATTGAATAGATAAGCATTAGGCAATTCATCAGACACTCCTTGCAATGACTCTCCTGAAGTGATGCGAGAAAGATGATCTACCCTAAGGTAGGTCTACCTTTCCTAACAACCACTTCAAAATCATATTCCATTAGTGCTCCTCTGAATTAAAGCAAATATCCATCACAATGGATTCTAGATCATCGTCATTCTCTTCTTCTTCCATTACATCACTAGGGTCACACTCTTCTAGTAAGGGTTCATACATGAACACAGAGATATCATAAACCTCCTCATCACAATGAGGTGTCCATTGTTCTTCATTAAAATTCCTCATCACAATGAGGTGTCCATGGTGGCTAAGATTTTTGTCCAACCATGAGGCTCAAATTCCTCATCTAGAAAGATCATCAGTGTGTAGGTTGGGTCTCTAACTGGTCTTGCTTCTTGAGAAGTTCCTTCTTCCCTCGCTTTTAGGCATCTTTCCTCTTCCTCTATGACCTTGCACATCCACAAGTGAGTATATTCATGCATCCAAGATGGATCCAAAGAACTTTTAGAATGCATAGAGATCGAATCTTCTTACACCTTGTGGATAGGATTCCACTGTAGGTGTGGTACATCTCTGAAGGTATAGTCCTTCAAATTGACCTTGGTTGTGACCCCTAACTGCTACAAATACAAGGAGTTGGTTCCCCAATCTTACACTATTTGCAATTGTCATAGGAAGGGTCTTCCTAGGATCCTCTCATAGACATTATTTTTACCAAAGTCACATATAGCAAAGGTGTGTTCACCCATAAGTGTTTAGAGTTATTCCTTCTAGCAACCCTAGAGGTCATTCAATATGGCCATCAGCCATTTGAAGTTTCATTCTAGTTGGTCTTAATGAAGGTTTACCCCATTGCTTCCATAAGGAGGTGGTCGCAATCACAACACGAGCACCTGAATCTAATATAGCTTTGGTTGTGTAACCTTGGTAGGTGATTGGAAGATAAGTGTTACCTTCTTCATCCTCACTCATGTCTCCTATTTTGTCTAGAGGTATCTCTCGTACTTTTTGTTTAGAGCTTGCTTTTGACATATTAGAACCAAGTTATAGAACTTGATTCGCCACATGTTTCCATAATTCAGGTTTTACTTTGATTAGCTCTTCTAAGGAAAGATGACATTGAACCTTAGTGTTCTTTACGATTTCGGTGTTTCTTGGAACCATTGAGTCTTCATTTCTTATCAATATTGTGTGAGCTCTGATCTAAAGAGATTCAAATTCCCATGGGCCTGTGAATTGTGACAACTCTTGTAAAGAGTTAGATTCAAAATCTGATCTTTCATTTTCTTGTTGCTCTCTTTGATCTCCATAAAGAGATGGGATGTCTTGGGGAAATTGATCATGAAGGTCATCAATTTCAGGAATAGGAGGGGATTGTCCTTCTCCTTGGCCCATTTCTCTTCTTGTATTTCCTGCAAGAACTCTTTAGAATACTATTGAATTGAAAGAGGTGTTTCACCATAAGCTAAAGGTTTTCTAAAGTTTCTCTAAAGAGAAAGTAAAGAAAACGCTGCGCGCCTAAAAGTTAAGCGAGCTGTAGCAAGACCAACATGGTGTAGCTTCGCCCCAATAGGTATTAGCTTCTACGTTTAGGTTTTGTTTTCTTTAGCCCTTTTAGGTGTAGCGTTTACCGTAAAGGCTAAAGCTAATACCTATTGGTTTTACGCGGTTTAGCTTAAGCATTCCCATAATGGTCTTCCCTCCGCTTTATGGTCTTCGCTTAAGCCCTACATGGTCTCTTTAGCGCAAGACAAGACCATGTTGGTCTTCCCTTCTACATGGTCCTCCCTTTTAGGTTTTCTTTAGCGTAAAACACGGTATTAGCTTAAGCCTTCATCGCTCTTACGCGCTTTCCCTTAACGAGCGTTTACGAAAACCGTTTATGGAATCACGAACATAAGCTTTGATTGGTGGTGAGATTTCTCTTTCAACAACTGGTTGAGCCTGTAGAGGTAAAGAAACTTGTGACTTTTTACCAGCTGCTCTAAGCTTTCTAATAAGCCCTAGAAATGAAAACCTAGTTTGATAAAATTAGTTTGATTGAACAAATGATAGGCCTCGAGCATAGCTTGAGCTAGTTCTACCATTTTCATGCAGATTTTTGTCCATTCAATCTCTAAATCTTCTCTAGTGTAACTCTTCTCTAGGTTTATAGATGTTGGACCTTCTTGAAGTCGGGCCTGGTAGGCCTTGAACATCATGTCCAATCCTTCTAGGGTTGGATCTACGAGAACAAGCCCTATTTGTGGAGTGAATGGAGTTTTGGCATGCGAGGGGTTTTGAGATGCAATGTCTGCTATTTTTGTTTTTGGGTCTTTTAGGCTTTCTTCTAATTCAGATAACTTTCTAGTCCATTTATGATTGGCCTTCTCCCTGGTATCCTTCCATGTTCTTTTTTTCCTCTTGTTAGGCTCTCCTGATTCACGTGACTCTGATTTTTCAATTGGTTTCGCTTGTTGTAAGGCTTGTGCCCCTAGTAACTGCCAGTATAAGAGCCATGTTAACACTACTTGAACTTGAATCCACCACTAAGCCTACCACATTAATGGGTGTAACCTTGGGTGCACTAGAGGAGTTCTTGGGACAATCTCTTGGGAGATGGTCCTTGCCACACTCACAACAAAAGCCTTGTGTTGTGACGTTATGTCCTTGTCGTGGAGCCGGTGGATGGGGACATTCACGAATGCAATGGTCGCCCTGACATCTAAAACATGGTCCTCTAGGGGCTTGTGGTTTCATCTATCTCAATTGGGGTGTGAGGTTTGGATTTGTATACATGACATTGGAGTATTATGGCTTCCAATTTGGTTCCATAGGTAAAGACTCATATTGATATGGGTGAGTCTCACTGTGCTCAGGTGACTCTGTGTAATACGATTATAGACTATCCTCATGGATGTAGTCAAAAATCTAAGCATGAGGGCCATTTTCTGATACCAAAGGGGTCATTGGCACCAATGCTCTATTAGGGTTCTCCTCTACCATTGCATACTTAACTAGAATCACATTGTCCAAAGGTGGCGGCTGGTTTCATAGGACTGTTTATTGCCTATATGGCGCATGATATTGTTTTTGGTATTGCGGTTGATATTGCTATTGTGACCTATAATATGGCTATTCATATTGGTTCTGATACCTACCCTGTTGGTAAGTTTGTTGATAAGTTTTTCTGATAGCCTGCCTATTGTATGGACAATCTTGAGCTATGTGGTTCATGTATTTCCTCTTAATAGTGCAATATGGAGCATTAGGGTTTCCTTGGGTTTGAGCCATCATCGGACAAACATTAGCCATGTGGTCTCCTCCAGAGTTGTAACATTGCTTCAATGAGGTGACCCTTGGTGTTTGTCTATTTTGAACTCTTGGCTTCTTGGCAACCTTCACTGTTATCTCATCTATCTCAGTGGAGGTTCTGGAGGTATGACTAGTAGAACTGTCAAAATCCTTATAGAGTTTGGACAATTCTAACTCCGCACCCAAATTGTTTTCTATGTCAATACACATTCTCAAGCATTGATCTAGTGTGACAAGTTCCTTGAGATATACATATGATCTAAGTTTCCCGCTTAGAAGTCCATCTAAAAACAGGGAAACCTATTTTTCTTGTGTAGGTAATTCAGATGTAGGACATCTTTCCACTTATTGTTTAAACCTACGTTCGGCTAGTTGAACTATTCCTTCGAGTGTCTGCTTGAAGCTATGGATCAAGGATGATGTGTTATGCCTGATGCCACTCTTGGAAAATTCTACGATGAATGCTTCTAGCAATTGGCATGTATCTCGATAATTGTGATTGTTTAGGGTTGAAACCAAGCTAAGGCAATACCCTTGAGAGTCAAACCAAATGCCTCAAATTGTGTGAACAATTCCTCGACCTGTTCAGCTCTTAATACTTGTTTGAACTCGGCCACATGATCATAAGGATCTCCTAACCCATCAAAGTAGTTTTTCATTGTCTTGACTACTTGAGAGGGTCTAAGGGTTCTTGGGTACTATCAAGGTCTAGGCAATGGAAAATCATGTTCATCTCTTTGATGTCTAAGTGTTCGATGTCTCTCTCTTTCAAGTCTTTCACCTTCAAGTCCTGATCTATCTTTGCCCACAGTGTGTGCAAAGCTTACCTTGGGTCTCTCTCTGGCTCTTTCCCCCTCAGTTTCATGAGCCTTGGATGATCCTACATCTTGGAGGTCATGGGAAACATTAGATCTTGGTGGAGGGAAAATCAATTGGCCCTGTCAAGTGTATGCATGCGTGCTTTGTTTTGTTACCAAGAACATTCTCCCCAATGTGTTATCCAGATAGACAACTTTGTCTGGCATCTCAAGATCTTTGAACTCATAGATGGTGACCTCACCCACTTTGCTATGTTTATCTGGCTTGCACCTCCAAAAAGCTTCCTCGATTTCACTATTCAAGAATATTTATATGCTTTTGTGGTCTTGGGGAACCCACTTAGGAGTAATCACTCTTGTCAAGATAGATTTGCCTCGAGGGGTCTTGGGTTCCTTGCTCTAGGTCTCCTATCTCATTCTCGCGAATGATATTTCCAAACTCATCGGTCATGTCTGGTAAGCTAGTAACCACATACGTGGCTCCTTGCTTATCAAGATATGAACCATCTTCAAACATATCCATGGGTGTTCAAGTCCAAAGGGTTGATCGGGACTTTTGAGTTTGACCACTGATCGCCTCATATCCTCATAGATGCATGCACCTAATCGGTTGGTCCTAATATACTCCAATTGTGTCTTATAGGGACCTTCTGTGTCTGTAAATAGGCAATGCCTAAGCTACCTACAGGTCTCTCCATGCTAAAAGACATTTCTGAGTCACTTGTTTAAGAACTTAGCATGTGGGGATAACCACTAAGTTATTGTGCCCATGACCTAGTTGTATGGTTGACACTAGCATCAGATGATATAATGCTTTGTCTATCCTTATCTAGGTGTCTACCTGATCTAACGTTCATAAGCCTTGGCATATCAATCCAAGTTTTCCCAAGTACAACTGCATTGCAATGTTCTTTTGAATCAATTACTTGTTCCTCTATAGATTTCTCTGGTATAATCTTAACTTGAACTTGAGAACTTAGGGTTTCTTGTACTTATCTCATGCTTATCATAGAGCTAATTAATCAATATCACTACACGTATTTAGCTTAAGCTAAGAATTGACTGAGGGAGTTAAGAATGATTCCAACCTCAAGTTTGATGCTCCAAAAACTACTCTGATGTCCAATAATTGTGCTTTCCAATCCTTGCTTTGTGTTGCACTTTGCCTTGCTTTGAGCTTCTTAAAATGCTCTTAATACACTTGGAAAAATCCCATAGTTAGATTAAGATTTAAACTTAATATTTTTTATAGACAACTTGCATTCAGGTATCTCCAAGACTTGCTTTTCCCCCTTGTATTTCTAAAAAAATTTCTAGAGCTCCCTTAATTCCTACTCCCATTTGAGGGTCAACTGCAAAATACCATATTTATAACTCAATGAGCTTTCCAGGGAGCTCAAAATCAGTCAAGATGCAGTTCGTATGAGAACGTTATGTCCAATCATGCTTTTGGGGGTCAAAATAGGCAAACAGGACCATCCAGAGAATCATGATTTTTTACAAATCAGGCAACCAAGAAGTTGTGTTTTTTTACAAGTGCAACAACCAGAGAATCGTGATTCTCTCAAAATCCTCAATCCAAAGAATCACGACTTTCTCAAAATCTACTAAGCACAGAATTGCAAATTTCTCAAATCTTTAAGTACAGGAAATCATAATTTCTCAAAATCACTAAGTCTAGGAAATCGCGACTTTTTCAAAATCACTAAGTCCAGGAAATCACGACTTTCTCAAAATCACATATTCTAGGAAATCACGACTTTCTCAAGTTCCACTAAATCAAGGGAAACGTGACTTTCTCAAAATCGCTAAGTCTAGGAGCAAAGAATCAGAGTTTCTTAAGTTCCACTAAATCAAGCGAATTGCAACTTTCCCAAATTCACTAAGCCCAAGAAATTGCGAGTTTCTCAAAATCACCAAGCAGAGAATTGCGAATTTCTTAAGTTCCACTAAATTAAGGGAATCATGACTTTCTCCAAATTCTTAAGTCAAGGAAATCACGACTTTCTCAAAATCACCAAACGAAGAATCGTAGATTTCTCAGAATGCTAAATTCCAAAGAATCACAAATTTGTCCATTTTCAAGTCCAGGGTATCACGATTTTCTCGAACTCCAGAATGTAGAGAATCGCAATTTTCTCAAATTTTCTAAGTCCAGAGAATCACAATTTTCTCAAATTTTCTAAGTCCAAAGAATCGTGATTTTCTCAAATATTCTAAGTCCAGAGAATCATGATTTTCTCAAATTTTCTAAGTCTAGGGAATCGTGATTTTCTCAAACTCCAAATGTAGAGAATCACGAAGAGAAAGTCCCGATTGTCTGAGTTTTTAGGTGAGAATTTTGAATTTTTGCATCGAGCCCCAAATGTGCAAAAAATCATGAAAAACACAAGCATATGCACTCCCAAGCACTTCCTAGCTCTTTTTTGCACTCCCACACATGAGAAATGATGTGAAAATGGTGAAAATGCACTCAAAAACAAAAAACTTCTATGAAGATGAAGATGGATGAAGATGGTGATGATGATGATGATGATGCAAAAGAAAAATCAAAAAATGAACAAAAAATAACTTTTTTTTACCTTCCAATGTTTTAAGTCTATGATCTTACCATCACAATGCTCGTCCTCGAGCAACGCTCCTTGGCAACAGCACCAAAATTTGGTGTAGTTGAAGCATGAGTACCACCTCCTTTACTTGTCAATCCACGGAGTGTGAGGAGGATATGAAGATCGTGAGAAAATTTGGTAAGCAAATGTGAGTAACAAGCACACACATGCACGCACACACACACACATGCACACAAGGGAAGATCAAAGAGAAGAACAATGGAAAGCTTCAATTGCAAAAGAACTCTCTTACAAAAGCTTCAATATCTACTAATCCAACTCTCTCACAAGCTACTAAGAAGCTAACCTCAAAAATGAGCTCTCTATCTCTTTTTATAGTTTTTTGACTACTTTTAGCCTTGTCCAGACCTAGTGTGTGGCCTAGTTAAAAATTAGGTTCCACGGCTTATTTGAGGGCTCAAACAAAGTCTAAAAATAATGAAAATTGGTAGGATGATACTTCTCATAGTCCTCAAGCTTGAGGACTCCTCGGATTGAACAAAATGGAGATGCAAAAATGTGAAATGATATTTACAATGGTTTTTAGTGACCAAAATCACTATTTTTATAGGGATTTCTTTTGAAAATTTGACATACACTTCTTGGAGCTTCCTACTTGCTCCTTATTCTTGTGTGCCGACTTCTTCAACATGTTCTTCCTTCTCCTTCCTGACCTTGAGTGCTAACAATGTCTACGTGTACGTCTACATGCATGTGCACATGCATGTGTATGTGTACATGCATGTGCACGTGCACGTGTATGTGTACATGCATGTGCATCTGCACGTGTATGTGTACATGCACATGTATGTGTACATGCACGTGCACGTGCACGTGCACGTGCACGTGCACGTGTACGTGCACGTGTACGTGTATGTGTACGTGTATGTGTACGTGTATGTGTACGTGTACGTGTACGTGTACGTGTACCCGTACGTGTACGTGTACGTGTACGTGTACGTGTACGTGTACGTGTACGTGTACGTGTACGTGTACGTGTACGTGTACGTGTACGTGTACGTGTACGTGTACGTGTACGTGTACGTGTACGTGTACGTGTACGTGTACGTGTACGTGTACGTGTACGTGTACGTGTACGTGTACGTGTACGTGTACGTGTACGTGTACGTGTACGTGTACGTGTACGTGTAGGTGTAGGTGTAGGTGTAGGTGTAGGTGTAGGTGTAGGTGTAGGTGTAGGTGTAGGTGTAGGTGTAGGTGTAGGTGTAGGTGTAGGTGTAGGTGTAGGTGTAGGTGTAGGTGTAGGTGTAGGTGTAGGTGTAGGTGTAGGTGTAGGTGTAGGTGAAGGTGTAGGTATAGGTGCAGGTGCAGGTGCATGTGTATGTGCAGGTGCATGTGCATGTGCATGTGCATGTGCATGTGCATGTGCATGTGCATGTGCATGTGCATGTGCATGTGCATGTGCATGTGCATGTGCATGTGCATGTGCATGTGCAGGTGCAGGTGCAGGTGCAGGTGCATGTGCATGTGCATGTGCATGTGCATGTGCATGTGCATGTGCATGTGCATGTGCATGTGCATGTGCATGTGCATGTGCATGTGCATGTGCATGTGCATGTGCATGTGCATGTGCATGTGCATGTGCATGTGTGTTGTCCTAAGCTTCAACTTAGGGACTTGCGGAGAAAGAGACTGTACCTCAATCCCCTCACAAGTGCATATAGTGGGGATACACGCTTTTAATTTATCAATCCGAAGAGTATACTAACCTAGCCGAGTGTATGGAGACATGCAAATGCGTAATGGTCAATGCAAAAGTATTACTCAAAAGTGAAAATGAGGAAAACACTAATCCTAACAAGCTTCTACTGTAGGTCAAGACGAAACGATACTTGGTGCAGAAGCCGTCAGTATTTTGGACTTTTCTCCTAGCTCCGAGTTCCAAACATAGCGAATAGCATATGCGTTTCGAAGCTTTCGAGAAGACGCATCCAATGGCAGTGGTTTCACGCAATTCCGACACTCCTACTTCAAGTTATGACAGAAATACTGAGTCGCGGGAATACCTTCCTACACTTCAGCACTTCCTACACCTCGCACACACCTCTCCTACAGCAAAGAAACACTTTCAAGGATAGATCACACTCACAAGCACTCTTTCCAAGCAATACACATGCACACAAGCTCATGAAGAAGAAGATGAAGAGGGAAGAAGACACAAATTCGAATTTCTGTGCTCTCTCTTCTCACAATGGCAAAAAGTTCTTTACAAAGAGTCACATTTGACTTATATACCAGTGCCCTAAAAATGGTCCTTTCACACAAGTGACCGGCACTTTATTCCCTAAGAGCTAATTTCCTACTATTTTACATGGGTAAGCTTCTATTCTTCTAAGGGAATGCATCTAGAGGACTCCTCTAGTGCCTTTACAAGGGAAATATATTACAGAAATGAATATGTTACAAAAATATCTGGTCCAAATCGGAAAAATTTTGGGGCCCGTCTTTTTCTCTGCTTTGTGCGCTCTTTGGCTCTGCAACACTCTCCCCCTCTTCGCCTCTGTCGTCCCTTGACAGACTTCGCTTCCTTTGACAGACTTTGCTTCGCGCACGCGCCCTGTGGTCAGTATTGTCTGCTTCTTGATCTTGCATTACGTTTTAGAGGCGCTTCAGCTTTTCCACTGCACGCTACCCTTGGTCAGTATTGTCTGCAGTTAAACAGACATGCAGATTCGATGGCCTTCTTGATTCAAGCTCTACAACTCGAGAGCCTGATGTAGTCGCCTTGCCTGTTGACTTGGGTTGCCACGCACGCCACCAGTGACTAGGAATGTGCTATTCTTAGTCACCCTCTTCAACTTTTCAGCCTCTACCCCTTTCTAACTTTTGGCCCTACTTTGATGTTTGGAAAATCCACTCCTCTGGACCCCGGGGTTTAGCTTTGTAGCCTGGTGCGTGCCCCTGCGGGGCTTTGTGCAGAGATGGGTGTTGCGCCCCTGCGGGGCTTCCTGCAGAGATGTATCTTCAAATTTGTCTGATCTTCAAATTTGGCTTTTAGTGAAGCTGTTTCTTTCGTTGCTTTCTTTTTTTCCTCTTCTTACTCGTCTCGCCCTCAACACTGCCCCCCTCCTGAACTCTGTCGTCCCCGACAGGCTTCGATAAGCGCCGGGCATATGTTCTGTATACTTGTTGCTCTGTGTCGTTTAGCAGATTAGCTTCACGTATCATGATCTGTTTCCATTGTTCCGCTTTGACTCCATCGTTTGGCGGTTGTCTATGATCTGCGAAGAAGCTCAGTTCGTATGCCACAAGTCTGGCATTTAGATTGGATGACATCTTTAAAAATATCTCTGAATCGATTTCAAAAAATCCAGTAAAAAACGCTTCTTCGAATGTCTGCATATACGAGCTTGGCAAAAACATGAGTCTAGAATAGTATGCCATTATTGTGGGGCGGCTCGGCATCACTGATAGATCAAAAATAAGTACATCTGTTCCTTGATTAATGCCAATGAAGTTCAGAAAGGTATATGCCGCATGTTTGAAAACCTTCAGGACTGTAAGTAGCATACCAAGTATTTTATTTGTCATTTTAACTGCTAAATCTGGTACTGTCGCATAGTTGTGTAGCCAAAATTCTATTGTTTTGATCATGTAATCCTCGGTTGGCAAATAATTATGCGGCGGGCTCGGTAGCATCGGATAGTTGAGCCACTGTTTATTAATGTTGCCGCTGCGTTGTAAAGCCAAAAATTCCGTGGGCTCCCTTCTGCGTGGTATTGGGCAAAATGAAGGGTTCACCTGGAATAAATAAGGTGCTGCCTCCCAGTGCACCCGTAGTGTGGGATGTTTCTCCAAAAATTTTCTCCTCCACACCGGCTGTGCAGCTTCGAACTCTGCTTGAGTGTACATGAATGTGTCATTCTTGAAATTGAGCTGCTCATCTGGACTTTTGTGCGTAACCTTCTTTATATATTGCCTTGTTTTCTCTTTCAGCAGTCCATAGGGAATGTTGAAAGGCTTTATGATCTTTTCCAAGTCTTTACCTTTGATTTTTGCTTCCTTCATGACCTTGATGACTTCATTCTCAAAATTTTCCGTCAATCGGGACACCACTAGTGCCCGTTCCTTCTGACTTATTTCTGCAGTGTATGGCATTGGATGGTCATCATGCATATCCGCCATCTGCTCATGCATTGGAGAATGATAGATCGGTTGAGATAGAGGGCTTACCTCTACCTCGTCAGTAGGATGTTCTTTTTCTGGCACTACTGATGTCCCGATCGGTTCTGTATCTTTCTTCTTATTCTTTAGCTCCTCAATGCACTCGTCTTTTTCCTTTATCTGCTGTATGGCTTCACCGAGTTTCTCTTTAGTGGCTAGGAGTTCCTTACCTATGTCGGCTACATGATCCATGTTCTCACTGTAGCTCTGTACCAGTTTGGCCTGTGCTGAATTCAGCTGCCTTTTGAGTTCATTTATTTCCTGATTGTGCTTAAGTTCTGCCTCTTCTCTTGCTGCGCGCTCTTGTTTTAGTAAAGCTTCACACTGTGCGAGTTGATCTTTTAAGTCATCTTCTTTACCTTCGGTTAATTCCAGTTGCTTTATTGGTTGGTCATATAACAATGATTTCATCAATTCTTTGTTTCTGTTCCGTAAAGTGTCATTCTCGTCCAGATATACTTTTAGTTGTGTTTCTAGTAGAGTGCTTCTGGTTTTCATTCTGTCTTTCTCTGCTACTGTGGCATCATATAATTTCTGTATGTCTTCGAGCTGTTTTTGCAGTTGGTGATGCTGAGTGCTTAATGATTCATACATCGTTTGTGATTCTAGCAACTCCGTGCTTTTGGTGACTATTTCTTTTTGTACCTGAATCAGTTGTGCAGATAATTGTTCACTCATGACTTGAAACTGGTTCTTTTCTTTCATGGCTTTGTCATAATCTGCATCTATGTCCATCATTTGCTGTTGGGTATCCATAGCCGTCTGGATCATTTGCTTCACTACCGGCTTCAGTTGAGTCACATCCACATTGAGCCATGTTTTTGGTATTGATGGTTCTGCTCCGGTAGTCACGTCTTTGCCTTGAGCAATGTGTAAAGTGGTATCATGGGGCTGCCTGATTTGGAGCTGTATCCGTGGCTCAGCCCTCATGTTTTCATCCTGTGCTTGAGGTGTGTCATCAGGCACCTCGATTATTGTTTGTTCTTTTTGTGGGATCTCTCCCGCATTCATATTCTTCGGGGTTTGTTCTTCCTCTTTAATAGGTATCTTGATATGTGTAACCCCAGTAGTTGTGTCCTCCTTGATGCTTACTTTGGTAGTGTCATTCAATTGAATTACATGCTCCTGTTCCTGAGCATCATCCACCTTCATTTCTTTTTCCTTCTGGCTGTCTGGTGTTACTTCCATTTGATTGACCTCCGGCCCTTCGTCTTCATAAGTTTCTGTCCTGATATCAGTATCTAGCGTGTCTTTCTCAGGACTGGATTCCGTATTAGTACTTGAGTCATCAATGCCCAATTCTTGGTATCTTCCAGGTTGCTTTGGAGGTGTTTCTGTACTCTGTTTTTGCTGACTTTGACTCGCTTGTCTATACTGATGTCCTTGGACATTTAGATTTACCTGCCCTTGCATATATTGGTGTGTTTGCTCGAGGGCAGCAGACAAGTCTCTTTTTGAAATCGGCATTTGAGCCGTCGTGACCTTAGGCAAGAGATGTGTTCTCTTGGACTGCGGTGTTGCTTGGGCTTCTTCTTCCCGCAAGCGTTTTGTACCCCTCATGGGCTTCTGTGTGCTGGTCCCGGCCTCTTCCACTACAACTGCTGCTTTCTTTTTCTTAGGGACAGAAGCGGATTTTGCATACCTTGCTAGTCCTTCTGCTGTTGGCATCTCTCTTATGCAGTGTCTCATGTCTAGGGCTTCATATATCAATAAGGTCAAAGCTGAACCACCGTTCAGGAACTTCTTTTGCCCCCATTTCTTCTGAGCTTCAAACAATCGCTCTTGTATGTAGCCTGTGAGATTCACTTTGTTTCCTATCTGTCTCATGGCATGCGATAGGAGTTGTACTACAATTTTCTGGGGTGCAGTGTATCTGTTCATGCCAGGAAAACAAAAATGTTGGTGTACCAAACGTACTGCATCCTCAATATCCACTCTGTTGATCTCCAGGAATGATCTTTTCTTGGGGTCGTGGCATTCCTCCTTGACATTGGTAATGCCTTCTTGACTCCATCCAAAAGTCTTATTGATCAATTCATGAGTGAATTGAATGGTCTTCCACTTGCCTACCTTGTCCAAAACCTTTGCTTCGGGAACTGAAATCTTTGTAGCAGCCGGCTGCATAGTATTCATTACTTGTGTACATCTTTGGAAGTCGGGTACACATATAGGTATCTTCAAAAATGCTTCAATGCCAGCTTGAGTCCAGACTTCTTCGATATGTGGTAACCCTTGTATGATGGTCTTGAAGTCTTGTGACATAATAGGGAAACAGTGGTCCCTGTCCATGATCTTGATAGTTGCCATGAATAAGAGTTCCGAGATAGGTTGGTCGTCTCGAAACCAATGTCCTCTGACCTTGGTTATTGATCCCAATGGAAGAAGTAGCTCCTCTTCCTGCTGTGTAGCTTCTGAGTCAGAAGATGTCATCTGCACTCAATATAGAGGATGTATTAGTATCCATATGTTTTCCATAAATCCTCCTCCATATGTTGATTATTAATTCGGTGTTGCTCCGAGTGCATGGTGTCGTCCCTTTCCCGTGGGTGTGAGAAAGGTAATACCTGAATTTTTCATGTATTTTTATATATTTTTTATGTCTTTTTTGCTGCAAAGAAAACATAAAAGTTAGTACGAAGCCGAAGCGGTTAGTGTGATGTTATTGGGGTAATATTTTAAGTATGTACAAGTGCTCTCCTATTTCCAAAGGGAAAATGTGCGTGATTATCCGAAAATAGAAGAAGGACGTGCCGAATGCTTGGCCTTGTAATGTGGCCCTATCATGCATACTTTGGGTCTTGGCAACTCCGTATGTGTGCAATTGGAAGTAGTTGCCAGATGTATGCGGCTTGTCTTGTCTTTCGGCCTCCAGATTTGCTTCACTTGGGTGCGACGTACTGTATTCTCCACCTTCTTGACGAATGCTGTTCGTTTTCGGTTGTGTGTCTTCTGATTCTGTTTTGGGAATCTCAAGTCGGTTTGTATTGCATTTGGAGATTCCTTCTTCCTCCAATATGTCCTTTCCCTCGTCTGATGTGTCTGTTGACCTTGTGGAGTATGATAATTCTTCGGAGGATGTTCCTCGTTTGTAATGGTCGTCCTTTGGGTACATGACTTTGGGATCCAAATCTTAGTTCGATCAGGTTGTGCAGTTATCAGCTTCTTTGGGAGCCATATGCTCTTGAGTCGTGTTTGCCTGATGTGTTCGAAATTCTTTGTATTTTTATGCAAGTGCTCATGCTGCTGTCGAAGTCTCTTCTGTTGCTGAAGATAGGCCTTCTTTTGGTCCTTTCTTATCCAAGCTCGTGTAGAATGTGGAATGGGGTACACTTTCACGGGTGTAGATTTCACTTCTTGCAGAGGAATATTTTTTCTTGGACCTTGTGGTTCTCTGTGCTTGATTTCATGTTCTTGTGCACTCTTGTGACTCTCTAAACTCAAGGATGGAGTGCACACAGGACTCACAGTATTTTCACATGAAGTACTTGACGATGGGGTTCCTATATTGCTAGGGAACATACAATCATGACTTTGTTCATTAAGATGAACTTCTGGCTCTATAATAGCAGCTTTGGGTGGTCGTTCGTCTAGCAAACTATATACCTCTCGAGGTCCTATTCTGGCCGAGATGTATCCTAGAGCCAATTGAATGGTTACCTCATATTCATATATCCAATCTTGGCCTAGCACCACATCTTCAAGCAGATCTTGGTCCTGACATACTAAAAGTCTCTGCTCCATTGTGTTGTTCCCCATATGTAAAGGTAGAGTGATCTCACCTATGCATTGAGTAACTTTTCCTCCTATTCCAATTAGATGTGCCTTCGATGGGCGTAACTCCTCTTTAAGTCTCTGAGACAAAGAGAATCTAATGCAACTTATTGCTGCTCCTGTGTCTATAAGAGCATCCACTAAGTGGTACTCTTTTCGCCCTGCCCCCAGATTCAAATAAGGTTGTCTTCTTTGTTGTCCAGAGTTCTCTGTGGCTCTAAAATTAGCCATGGGGATGAGTTCTTCTCCTACTCGATATCTCTCTTCTCTTTCTCTCATCCACTCTTTCCGTTTTTTGATACGTTCTAGGGCTTCCTGTCTAGCTTCTTCACGTATGCGTTCTTCTTCCTTTTTTCTATTCTGAGCTCCTAAGAGTCGTGCTAACATTTGATCCGTTAGAGGCTCCATAAATCTTTTCACTCTGCAACCACTGATGTAGTTGGGAAGAATATCTCCGTCTAGTGTGGCGAGATTGACCGCACCACTAGTGGAAATTCGATTTATGATCATAGGTCCATATCCACGTTTTTGAAGCTTCTTTGCATGCTGTTTGAGTGTGTATACTAGGACTAAATCGCCTTCTTTCAGTCCCTTGTCTTTTATATGTGCATCATAATATGCCTTTTGTCTCCGTTTAGCGGCATAGATGCCTGCTACTGCTTGCAATCTAGTCTCATGCAGCTTTTCTATTTGATCTAATTGCTGAGACAATTCATGACCGTTCCACTCATACTGTTGGGCCACTCTTAATGTAGGCACTAAGAAGTCAATTGGCAAAATTGCATTTTGCCCATACACTAAATTGAAAGGTGTAGTTCCAATAGCCGTTTTATAAGCCACTCGGAAGGCCCAAATTGCGTGATGCAATTGTTTGTCCCAGTCTGACCTCCCATTATTGACAATTTTTGTCAATACCGTACAAAGTACTTTGTTGGAACTTTCAGCTTGCCCATTAGCTTGAGGGTGGTATGGGGCTGATTTTTTATGAATCACTAAGAATTCATTCATTAGCGATTCAATAACTTCGTTTAAGAAATGAGTTCCTCGATCACTCACTATCTCAATCGATAGTCCAAAGCGTGTGAATATGTGCTCAAAGAGAAATTTTGCTGTAGTTTGAGCATCATTCTTTCTAGTGGCTTTTGCTTCTACCCACTTAGTCAAGTAATCGGTGGCTACTATTATATACTCCGCATGTGATCCTTTCGCAGGTGGATTGATAGGTCCTATGAAGTCAATTCCCCATTTGGTAAATGCTCTCGCACAAACCATGGGTCTTAAAGGCATGTCATCTCTTCTAATAGGATATTTTGCTCTCTGACATGTTCCACAGCTTCTCACGTATGTCTCTGCGTCCATATGTAGAGTTGGCCACCACAGGCCTGCAAAGAGAATCATCTTGACCGTTCTATCTGCTGAGAAATGTCCTCCCGCAGCTCCTGCGTGTGCCATTTCCAATACTGAGAGATATTCATTCTCATGAATGCACAATCTTAGTTGGTTATCCTTTCCGCGTTTAAAGAGTTGTTTTCCTAGGATGACGTAATCTTTGCTCTGTTCTTCAAGAGCACGTTTTCTTGCTAGGGTAGCTCCCTCCGGGTACTCTCGAGTTTTCAAGAACTTTACTAAAGGCATGCTCCACCTTGGTGCTATTGTAGAATAGCATAACGTAGAGTTCTCTCCTGGGATTTGTTCTTGACAGGTTTGACAGTTTGACACATAATGATGTGCATCTCGTTGCATGGTTGGCCAATATATGCCAAATCTCTTGAGTGTTTGCCATGTTCCATTTGCATTCAAATGAGTGTTCCATTGGTTTATGTGTGCTTTCTGAAGCCACATTTCTTGTTCCCCTTCTTCCACGCATCTCATCAGTAATCCGCTTGAATCCTGGTGGTATAAACTTCCAGCAATAATGTGAAGGTTTTTAGTCTTCCACAGATCTTGCTTTCGGTTTGGTGTGATCCCATCTTTAGGTCCATGTGTAAGTATCGGGATCAACTTTTCTGCCCACTGAGGACATACTTCCAGGTTAAAGAGATAAGTATCTGGCATATCATCAGGAACTCCTATAGGTGGTTCACCATGGGTCATGCGAGATAAATGATCTGCCCTTATGTGTGTGTTTCCTTTCTTGACTATTACTTCAAAATCAAATTCCATTAGCAATAAAAACCATCGTACTAGCCGTCCTGTATTGCAAGGCTTGTTGACTAAGTACAATAGAGCTTGATGATCAATGAAAAATTTGAATTTGTTTGCCAATAAGTAATGTCTAAACTTCTTGATGGCATAAACCATTCCTAGGCCTTCTCTCTCCGTAGTAGTATAATTGCGTTCAGCTTGATTAAACTGTCTACTGGCATAGGCTATCGGGTGGTCTAATTTACCTGTATCCGCTGGTTGAGCTAAGATGCAACCAATGGCAAACTTGGAAGCATCCACATGAATATGAAACGGTTTACTCCAGTTAGGGACTCGAAGAATGGGTGCTGAACTCAATCGATTCTTCAACTCATTAAAAGCTTTTTCGCATTCTTCGGTCCAATTGAATTGAGTTAAAAATGCATAAAGAGGTCTAGCAATTATGGCATACATATGTATGAATCTTCGATAGTAACCACAATGTCCCATAAATGCTTGAACTTCTTTAGCAGTTTTCGGTCTCGGTAAATCCAAAATGACTTTGATTTTGTCTTCATCCGTGGAAATTCCATTCTTAGAAACAATATGTCCTAAGATTTTCCCTTGTCGCACCATGAAGACACATTTTTCTGGATTGAGGCATACTCGATATTGTCGACATTTGGCAAAAATCTTTTCTAGTTCAGGGATGTGCTCTGATCGTATAGCTGAATATGTACACAGATCATCCACGTATACCTCCATGCTCTTTCGCAAAAATTCCTTGAACACATGACACATCAGTCTTTGGAATGTAGCTGGGGCATTCGTTAAACCAAAAGGCATGACTCTAAAGGCGTATACACCCCATTCAGTTGCAAATGCGGTCTTATGTTGGTCCTCAGGAGCAATGGCTACCTGATTATACCCTGAAAAGCCATCCAAAAAACTGTAAACTTCCTTCCCTGCTACCCTTTCCAAGAGATGGTCAGTGATCGGTAAGGGATAACTATCCCTTATGGTGGCGGAGTTCACTTTTTTCAAATTGATGCACACTCTTAACTTCCCATTTTTCTTTGGTACGACTACCAAGGGTGATACCCATTCCGTGTGCTCAATTTCGTAGATGAATCCAGCGTCTAACAACTTATCTATTTCTTCTTTTATCTTGGCTGAATATACATCATTATAAGTATACGGTCTCTGTTTGGAAGGTTTGGCCTCGGAAGTCATGGGGATTCTATGCGCACATATAGATGGATCTACTCCTTTTAAATCCTTATAAGTCCAAGCGAAGACATCCCGGTATTCTCTTATGAGTCGAATTAGCTCTTGCTCCTCTTCCTCTGAGACATCCTGTCCTATAAAGGTACATCGTTCCTCTCCTCCTTCCATGGTTACCACTATTTTCTTGGTCTGCTCTTTATTATCATAAGCTATTCCTGGTCGTGCCTCTCTTTTAGGCAGTTGAATAGCAATCTTCCTCTCTTCTATTTCATATTTTTTGAAATGAGCTGGTACCTCAAATTGGTCTTGTGGCTTGTTTTCTTCATCTTCAATCTCCCTTTCAACTTCTAATTCTCCTCTTGGTGTGTATTCATTATGTTTTTCATTGGCAGTGATATCTAGGTTGGTGGTACTAATCCCTAAATCCATGGGTTCTTGTTCCATTTCAATGCTCTCGTAGTCCTCCTTCCAGTTTTGCTCAATTACTTCTCCTTCTTCTGCCTCCTGAAGGACTACCATATACAGGCTAATGTCATAACCCTCCTCGTCAATACATTCGTTCATAGTTACCACTTCTTCGTTTACACACACATCGAGGGTGGCTAAGATTTCCATCCAACCATGAGGTTCGAATTCCTCGTCTGGAAATACTTGTGGCATATAAGCTGGATCTTGAACCGATCTCACCACACCTTGGTTCTGCTTCCAACTTCTTCTTCTCTCTTCTTCCTTTTTAGCAGCTTGGCATATCCATAGATGAGTGTCCTCGTTCATCCAGGATTGGTCACTAGAACCTGCACTATGAATCGATTGATCGTCTTCCTCTTTGTGGACTTGATTCCATTGCAGAGGTGGTACATCTTGATATGCATACGTATGTAGGTTGATCCTAGTGGTGACTCCTGCGTGTTGTAGGTACACTGCATCCTTTCCCCAATCTTGTACTACCTTAAGCTGTCTCATGAATGGCCTTCCCAAGATCATCTCATAGTTGCTCGGCCTTTCAAAGTGACAAATTGCTAAGGTATGCTCGAATTCCACTCCGCACGTAGTGAAGACTACTCGTTCCAACAATCCTAAGGGTCTTTCTGTATGTCCATCGGCCATTTGAATTTTCATACGTGTTGGTCTCAATGCTGGTTTTCCCCATCTCTCCCAAATTTCTTTGGTAGCAATGCCTACACCAGCTCCTGAATCTAATATGGCTTTGGTTGTGTATCCCTTATAGGTGATTGGAAGACAGGTATTTCCTTCATCTCCTTCACTAAAGTCTCCTACTTTATCCACTGGAATTCTCATTGTTTTCACTTCGTCATCTACCTCCTTTTTTGCCTCCTTGACTTCCCACTGATTGATCAATTTTTCCTTTAGATGTGGTTTTACCTTTAACAGTTCTTCGAATGTTAAGGTACATGGGATTTTCACTTCTCTAAGGCGTTGTATGATTTCCGATGTTTGAACTGATGGATTCGTTTCCCGTCTTTGTATTGATGGAATGCGATACAATTCTGAGTTGTGCTCGTATTCCCCGGTGTAATTAGGTAGCTCCTTTACATCGTCTTCGGCTTCTTTGTCACTTGCATCCATTGGAGAAATTTCTTCTGAATTAAGTTCAGGTATTGAATCTTCCATTTCGTTTCCTGCTTTCAGTTCTTCAAAGGGCGGTTCCATCCTTTCCACCTTTTTCCACTTGTCCTCTTGAACTCTCGCCCATAAATCCTTAGTCCAGTCTCCTTCCGTTTCAGGGACTATGGATCCTTCCTTCCTTTCAATACCAATTTCATTATCCAGAGGTCTACTTACGTTATGCTTTTCCGGATTGTTTAGACACTCTTGGAATTTTTCCTCGCAAATTCGGTTGTTTGGTAAAGGTGATGCGGGTTTTTCTAATGTTTGTTGGGCAACTTCTATTAATTTTTTGCAGATTTCCAATCTTTCTTTCTCTAAGTCGCCTCTAGGATATTCTCTCTCATGTTGTTCTATGGTAGGTCCGGCTTTAATTCTCTCTTTGTATGCCTGAATCCACATCGCTAAATCTTCAGGCATTGTGTCTGCTAATACCGATTCTACCTCCTCCCTTTTATTCTCCTTTTTATTGTCTCCTTCCACTCGTGCTTCTTCTGTTGATTTCCGTTTACTCTTTTCATTTTCCTTCTTTTGTATTAACTTTTTTTCTTTTATCCTGTCTCTTCTTTGCTTCCATCTTTGGGATCGTTTACTGGTGATACTTTTTTCTGGTTCTTCTGAGTCTTCTACTCTATGAGGGATGGGTGTATTTCCCTCTTTGTCACTTTGATTATTTTCTGCGGTTTTATCAGGGTCTTCTCTAGCCCTTGCTCTTGTTATGGCTTTTAAAGGTATAGTGTACTCTTTATCACTCCCTGACGATTCAATTACCTCGATCACGTTAATCTGTACGTTAGATGTGACTTTGTTTGGGTTCTTAGGACAATCTCTGAAAAGATGTTCCTTTCCACAATCGCTACAGTAACCTTTCCAAATTCGTTGTGGTGGTGGTGGGTTCGGTAATGTACATTCTCTGATATAGTGGTCACCTCCACACCTGTAGCATGGTCCTCTAGGTACAGGTGGTCTATTCATTGGTCGAGGTGGCATGGTTGCTCTAGGAGCAGTGTACATTAATGGTACATAATCTTGCTCGTAGTTGTATGAATTCTCTGGTGTCTCCATGCCATAAGCATATGGGTCATATTGTTGCCCATAATCCATCATTGAGCTTTCATAACCTGGGTATGCTCCTTGACTAGGTTCGTAAAATGAGTCATATGGTTCACTACTAGTCAACGGTGTTGCTGGCACTATGGCCCTTTCTAAGTTTTCCTCTGGCTGCGCTATCTTAACTGGGACAACGTTCTGAGGGTGGGGCGGTTGTTGTCCTAGCACTGGTTGAGGCTGTGTATATCCTTGGTATGTGTATGGTCGTACTATTGGTGCCTGCGGCTGATATGATGGATATCTGAAGGCTTCTCCTCCTTGCTGGTTCTGCGGATATCCATATGGTCTCACATAAGGCTGGGTGGGTCTGGTCTGCCTATTGTAAGGGCAGTTCTCTGTGCTATGATTTGTGTATCTCTGCTCTATGCTGCAATACTGTAGTGGCCCTGGGACAGAGGGTCTATGAGGAGCATAGGCAGGTGGTGGGACTACTCCCCTAGTACACAAGTGAGAAGGATGATCCCCTCCGCACTGCATACATCTTCTAAGCATAGGCGTTCTCATAGGATTGGTGGGATAATTCCTCTGTCCTTGCATATTCAGTTTTTTTGCTAGCAAGTCGGCAATTTCCTCAATGTTGTTTTTAGGGTTCGATGTGCTATTTGATGACTCTTCACTTTTCACACTTCCTTGGGGTATTTTCAAGTCTCCTGCAAGGTTATCCTCTAGGTCTATACATTCCTTCATACACTCTTGCAGAGTTTGAACTCTCTTCACGTACACTAATGACCTCAAGGTTCCGTTCAATAGTCCCTCTAAGAACAAAGATACCATCTTGTTTTGTGTTGGTCTCTCCTCTACGGGGCATCTATCCACATACTGCTTGAATCTCCTGGCAGCCAATCTGACTGACTCAGTTGGAGCTTGTTTGAAGCTGTGGATTAATGACGAAGAATTGTTCTTGATTCCAGACTTGGTAAATTCTTCAATCATTTCTTGATACACTTGATCCATGTTCTGAAAGGTATTTGGATCCAATGGCTGAAACCAGGCCAATGCCGTGTCTGACAAGGTAAGGCCAAAGGATTCATATTGAATCATGAAGTCATCTACCTGCTCGGCTCTAACCACTTGTTTAAATTCTGCTATATGATTATAAGGTTCGCTCGAGCCATCATAATGATTTCTCATGCATTTGGCCACTTGGATCGGTCTTAGTCTCCTTCCTACTTCAGGCTGTCTCGGCATTACAGGGTAATTTGGTCTTCCTATTGGTATGCCTGGTCCTCGTACTACCTGTGGTCTGACTGGAGCATGAACTCCTTGTCTTGGGTCCATAGCTGGTTGTGGCCGGTAATTAGGATTAGTGGCAGGTATTGCAAATTGCACATGAGGTCTGATGGGGATCTGGGTTTGTTGAGTTTGTTGTGTTTGTCCCGAATGTTGACTTGAGTCATATTGAGAAATTCCATGTGGGTTCCGTGAAGTGGTTGCTTGGTCCCTTGGGGGGAACACTGGAATGTTCTGATATTTCAGCTCCGCTCTCTCTAATTCAGTGACTGGCCAATATCTTCTGTGGTCTTTGTCCAAATATGTGATGATGGTGGGAAATTCAGGATCTTGTAACTCATAGATGGTAACTGGATTAGGAGCAGCTTCCCAAATAGAAGAATGGGTTCTGAGCAGGTGCTCCATCCCGTTGATCAAATACACATCTATTAGAGTGTCATCCTGGGGAACTAAGTCTCCTCTCCAAAGTTTAGTGATTGTTGATCTTCCTCTAGGTGTAGTCACTTGTACTTCAGTTTCATGTCCATTTAAGCTTGAAGTATTATTCTCCTCACCACGCTCATTAACGATTTCAGGATGTTCTGTGACCATGTATTGAATGTCTCGTTTATCCATGTACAGTCCTCCTATGTACTTGACTGCTGGTCTTGGCACTATGTAGGCCTCTGAAGCCTTCCTTAGTCTGGCCACTGATCTGTTTAGACCATCCAGATAGATAGGGATCTCATTGTGGTTAGTGCTCACATATTCTAAGGAAGTTCTGTATTCGCCCTCAATGATGGACATCTGGCCAATCATGGGCACAGTGTTTTGCATATCCTCGGAAGCCATGGGGATTTCTCCTTCTGACTCACTGGAGGTCTCAGAATAGTGTGATCGGTTACTTGGTTCGGCAACACTCCCTACGGAAGAAATTACACTTCTTCGGCTTCCTAGGGTTCTTCCTGATCTCAAGTTCATTCACTTAAGAGCTCTAATCAAATCTTGCCCACCTTTAGTCTCTAGAGTTCTAAGTTATGGCTCAGAAGTCTAGGAAAACTTAGGCTGGAAAGTGACTGAAAGAAAATTTCAAGTCACGATACTTGACTCTCACGACCTCTGGAAAACGATCGCTGACAGACGATACTTGGGTGAAACGATCGCTGGAAAACGACCTCTCCCCGAACGATCTCTGACTGGGAACGATACCCGACCTTTCAACAAAACGATCTACGACCTCTGACCCAAAACGACCGCTCTCAAACGATACTTCAACAAAAACGATCGCTGGAAATCGACACTTGGATCTAACGATACTTGATCAAAACGATCGCTGGAAAACGATCTTTGACCAAACGATCGCTGCCAAACGATCTCTGGCAAAAAGCGATACACGCCCGACGATCTCTGAGAGAAACGATCGGCGATACTTCGTTGAAACGATACACGATCTCTCACTAGACGATACACGATACTTGAATGTAAACGATCTACGACCTTCACTGGAAACGATCGACGATACCTATCTGAAACGATACCGACCTTTGACAAGTGTCGCGATCTCTGGATCACGATACTTGGCAAGCGATACACGACCGACGACCTTTGATCAAAAATCGATCTCTAGCGAAACGATCTACGACCGCTGTCTGAAACGATCTCTAGGGAAACGATCTCTAGCGAAACGATCGACGACCTCTGTCTGAAAACGATCTACGATCTCTATCTGAAACGATCTACGATATCTCACAAAACGATCGACGACCGCTGGGAAATATCGCGATACTCAACCGCAGGAGTAAAACGATACTCGACCGCAGGAGCAAAGCGATACTTGACCCTTTTTCAAATTTTTGTGTTGTTTTTTGAGGTTTGGATGTTTCCCCCTTTCTCTCCTAGGTTCTCTCTCTTACCCTCACCCACTGTATCAATCATCCAAGGACTTTTAACCCCCTGAAAACCCAAACGACACTCAGCGCAGGTCGTTTTTCCTTTTCCTAAATTGAAATGCTGGAAATTTCTGAGCAAATAGGTAGTTTAGTTTACCTTGGAAGCACCCATGATCACTTGGTCTAACTCTTTTGCACAGGACTCTTCCCTATTGCTTGCTTGCCTCAAAATGACCGCTGGGCTCACACGACACTCGATGCAGCTCTCCACGATACTTGTTCAACAAGTAACTTGAAAATGAAAAATTTTTGGCTTTTATACTTGGGAATTCCTAGCTTACTGAAAAATGAAAATTCTTGAACAAACCTAAGGCCTACTCTAATCTCCACTCACTCCTATTTTACTTCTTCTACTCACTCCCCTAATCTATCAACTTACTACACACACTCCAAGAATGAGAAGTAGCAAGTGCGGTTAAAATTGACTTACCAAAGAAGAGAAAATTTCCGCTCCTCCAAGTTCTTCAAAGCAAAAAGCTACTTACCATCACGCGAATGCCTCGGTTTGATTCGTCACTCCCCGGCAACGGTGCCAAAAAGTGTGTTGTCCTAAGCTTCAACTTAGGGACTTGCGGAGAAAGAGACTGTACCTCAATCCCCTCACAAGTGCATATAGTGGGGATACACGCTTTTAATTTATCAATCCGAAGAGTATACTAACCTAGCCGAGTGTATGGAGACATGCAAATGCGTAATGATCAATGCAAAAGTATTACTCAAAAGTGAAAATGAGGAAAACACTAATCCTAACAAGCTTCTACTGTAGGTCAAGACGAAACGATACTTGGTGCAGAAGCCGTCAGTATTTTGGACTTTTCTCCTAGCTCCGAGCTCCAAACATAGCGAATAGCATATGCGTTTCGAAGCTTTCGAGAAGACGCATCCAATGGCAGTGGTTTCACGCAATTCCGACACTCCTACTTTAAGTTATGACAGAAATACTGAGTCGCGGGAATACCTTCCTACACTTCAGCACTTCCTACACCTCGCACACACCTCTCCTACAGCAAAGAAACACTTTCAAGGATAGATCACACTCACAAGCACTCTTTCCAAGCAATACACATGCACACAAGCTCATGAAGAAGAAGATGAAGAGGGAAGAAGACACAAATTCGAATTTCTGTGCTCTCTCTTCTCACAATGGCAAAAAGTTCTTTACAAAGAGTCACATTTGACTTATATACCAGTGCCCTAAAAATGGTCCTTTCACACAAGTGACCGGCACTTTATTCCCTAAGAGCTAATTTCCTACTATTTTACATGGGTAAGCTTCTATTCTTCTAAGGGAATGCATCTAGAGGACTCCTCTAGTGCCTTTACAAGGGAAATATATTACAGAAATGAATATGTTACAAAAATATCTGGTCCAAATCGGAAAAATTTTGGGGCCCGTCTTTTTCTCTGCTTTGTGCGCTCTTTGGCTCTGCAACAATGTGAATGTGCATGTGCATGTGAATGTGCATGTGCATGTGAATGTGCATGTGCATGTGCATGTGAATGTGCATGTGCATGTGCATGTGCGTGTGCATGTGCATGTTGTGCATGTGTATGCATATGCGTATGCGTATGTGTATGTGTATGTGTATGTGTATGCGTATGTGTATGGGTATGCGTATGCGTATGGGTATGTGTATGTGTATGTGCATGTGCATGTGCATGTGCATGTGTGTATGTGTATGTGTATGTGCATGTGCATGTGCATGTGCATGTGCATGTGCATGTGCATGTGCATGTGCATGTGCATGTGCATGTGCATGTGCATGTGCATGTGCATGTGCATGTGCATGTGCGTGTGCGTGTGCGTGTGCGTGTGCGTGTGCGTGTGCGTGTGCGTGTGCGTGTGCGTGTGCGTGTGCATGTGCATGTGCATGTGCATGTGCATGTGCATGTGCATGTGCATGTGCATGTGCGTGTGCGTGTGCGTGTGCGTGTGCGTGTGCGTGTGCGTGTGCGTGTGCGTGTGCGTGTGCATGTGCGTGTGCATGTGCCTGTGCATGTGCATGTGCATGTGCATGTGCATGTGCATGTGCATGTGCATGTGCATGTGCATGTGCATGCGCATGTGCATGTGCATGCGCATGGGCATGTGCATGCGCATGCGCATGCGCATGCGCATGTGGATGTGGATGTGGATGTGGATGTGGATGTGGATGTGGATGTGGATGTGGATGTGTATGTGTATGTGTATGTGTATGTGTATGTGTATGTGTATGTGTATGTGTATGTGTATGTGTATGTGTATGTGTATGTGTATGTGTATGTGTATGTGTATGTGTATGTGTATGTGTATGTGTATGTGTATGTGTATGTGTATGTGTATGTGTATGTGTATGTGTATGTGTATGTGTATGTGTATGTGTATGTGTATGTGTATGTGTATGTGTATGTGTATGTGTATGTGTATGTGTATGTGTATGTGTATGTGTATGTGTATGTGTATGTGTATGTGTATGTGTATGTGTATGTGTATGTGTATGTGTATGTGTATGTGTATGTGTATGTGTATGTGTATGTGTATGTGTATGTGTATGTGTATGTGTATGTGTATGTGTATGTGTATGTGTATGTGTATGTGTATGTGTATGTGTATGTGTATGTGTATGTGTATGTGTATGTGTATGTGTATGTGTATGTGTATGTGTATGTGTATGTGTATGTGTATGTGTATGTGTATGTGTATGTGTATGTGTATGTGTATGTGTATGTGTATGTGTATGTGTATGTGTATGTGTATGTGTATGTGTATGTGTATGTGTATGTGTATGTGTATGTGTATGTGTATGTGTATGTGTATGTGTATGTGTATGTGTATGTGTATGTGTATGTGTATGTGTATGTGTATGTGTATGTGTATGTGTATGTGTATGTGTATGTGTATGTGTATGTGTATGTGTATGTGTATGTGTATGGTATGTGTATGTGTATTGTGTATGTGTATGTGTATGTGTATGTGTATGTGTATGTGTATGTGTATGTGTATGTGTATGTGGATGTGGATGTGGATGTGGATGTGGATGTGGATGTGGATATGCATGCGGATGTGCATGTGGATGTGCATGTGCATGTACATGTGGACGTGTGTGTATCTAAGTCGTAGAGCCTTAGGGACTTGTGTCACTAAGACTATACCTCAATCGCCCCACAAGTGTATATAGTGGTGGATTAATACATGTTTAATTATCAATCCGTGAAATTAGACATATCAAGTGTATGAAGACATATGCACACATGATGGTAAGTGGAGTGACAATGCTACAATGCATGTAACTCAGTTCAACTACCTATCCTACTCAATAATCCTCTAAAAATGCATGTCGTGATAGTTGTAAGAGCAATAAGCACAAATTCATACTTCTCACTTAGCTCAGAACTCTGAATATCTTCAAGAGCGGGTTCTTTTCAAATTTCTCGATGAGACGCATCTAATGGTGGGATTTTCAATCAAAACTAACAAACATTCTTCAAGTTATGAGCAAATAGTGAATGGCAAGAAACACTACTTCAGCTCCACATCTCATCAAGCTTCACACATGCATTATAGTCATGAAAACAGGATGGGATGGTGTAGAAAATGCTCCTAGACACACATTTCAAGCATGAAACACACACACAAGCTCTTGGAGAAGATGATACTCTGCAGAGGAGAGGCAAATTCAGAATTTTAGCTTGATTATCACATTGGCAAAAAGTCCTTATAAAGAGTCATCAAGTGACTCATATACATGTGCCCTAAAAATGGTCCTTTCACACAAGAGACTGACACTTTTATCGAAAATTCCTACTATGTTACAAGGATTATATTACAATAATTGGGATTTATGCATCAAGAGGACTCCTCTAGTGCATTTACATGGCTCATGATGTATTTCATAGAAACTTGAAGAAGAATATTTCTGCCCATAAATTGAAAATTTTTTGGGGCTTGCTTTTCTATGCTTCTTTCCTTTGCAACACTCTCCCGCTCTTTGTCTCTGTCGTCCCTTGAAAGGCTTTGTTTCTCGTCTCTAGCTTTGCGTATGTAGTAGATCTGGTTCCTTATTGATAGCAGTTTTGTAGTTGACCATCTCCAGCACTTGTCGAGGCCTTAAAGATTCAGAGGTGATGTGTATACTTCTTTAATTATTTACCAATGTTCAAGGAACTGATCATAACTCAGGCCCGATGCATTATCTTTAGCCTGTTAATTTCTTTTCACTGCATGCCAATAGTGGTGGATGAAGACTTTAGGATTGTTAGAGAATTTGTAACCTTGTCCAAATCTTCAATCCTAAACTTCTGCTTGCCTCTTGATATTCCTTTTATCCACACATCTGTGTTGGTTTGTTAATCATGGTTGCCATGCATGCACTCATCAGTAGACATTGCATCTCTTGTAGTCTGGCATTCATTTCAAAGGTCCTCTTCTTAAATCTTGTTTTACATCATTTGGGACCTGATGCATTCTCTTTAGCTTGTTTGTTTCTTTTTCATTGCTTGAACCCTGCGATCAAGGAAGCCTTCAGGACTTTCAGAAAATGTTTTACTTTATCTGATCCTAAGTCCAATGCTTCTGTCATCCCCTTGACATTCCTTATATTCATACATCACAATTGTTGTATTGATTTGGGTTGCCACGCATGCACCCATTGGTAAATATTGCATCTCTTTTTGTCTAGTTGATGCTTCAAAGGTCTTGTTTTTAATATTTGTTTACATACCTCAGGAGCTCCTTCTTTTGTGTTGCAGCCTGATGCATGCCTCTGCGGGGCTTTGGGTAAAGGATGAGTTACCTTCATTGAACAGTATTTCTTTTTTATTTTTTTCTTCTTCGTCTTTTGCTTGATTTTGCCTCCACATGTCCCTCCTCCTAAACTTTGTCATCCCCGATAATCTTTGAATGGCGACGTGAGTATGTTTGTATGGCGGTGTGCTCTCTTTGATTTAGCAGATTAGCTTCACATATCATCAATTTCTTCTATTGTGCTAATTTTACCCCATCGTTTGGTGCATGTCTATGATTGGCAAAGAAAATGAGCTTATATGCTACTAATTGAGAATTTAAATTGGAAGACATTTTTACAAAAATTTATGAGTCGATTTCAAAAAACCCAGTGAAGAATGCTTCTTCGAATGTTTGCATATAAGTGCTTGGTAGAAACATCAATCTCAAATAGATAGCCATTATTGTACATCAGCTACGCATTACAGAGAGATCAAAAATTTGCCCTGGTTAATGCCGATGAAGTTCAAAAATGTGTATTGAGCATGTTTGAAGACCTTCAAAACTATTAGCAGCATGCTCAATACTTTATTCATCATTTTGATTGCTAAATCTCGAATTGCAAAATATGTTGAGAGTCAAAACTCTATTGTGCACACCATATACTCCTCTATTGGTAAGTAATTATGTGGTGGACTTGGTAATAGAGGATAATTAAGCCACTGATTATTTGTTTTTCCTTGACATTATTTCTCCCAAAATTGCGTCCATGATCTTCTTCATGGCACCAGACAAAAGGATGGATTTACTTGTACTAAATATGGTGCACATTCCCAATGCACTCGTAGAGTGGGATTTTTCTCCAAAAACCTACACCTCCATATTGGATCAGCTTTATCAAATTCTTCTTGCATATACGAGAAGGTATCCACTCTAAATTGTAAGTATTGGTCTAGATCTTTTTGTGTCCTTCTTTTGATGTAACGCCTTGTTTCTTATTGAGTAGTCTATATGGTACATCAAATGACCTTATAATATGTTCCAGATTTTCGCTTTTAATCTTTGCTTCTTTCATGACTTTAACTAGTGTTTCTTCAAATTCTTTAGTAAGCTAGAACACAAGCAGGGCCCACTCGTTTGGACTCAGTTCTATAATAGTCTTTGTATCTTGATCAGCACCTGGTGCCTCCACTTCCATATGCACAATAGAGTTATTGATGGGGGGAGAAGGAGGACATACCTCATTCTCCACAATAGCCGTGTGTGAGCTTGGAACTACTGGTGTCCCCATTTGTCCATGCTATTGTAATTGAGCATGTAGGCTTTCGATGAGTGCATCCTTTTCGGTTATTTCTTTGTTAGCTATTGTAATTGCTTCATTACTTTGCAGGAAGCATTCACCGAGTATAGCTAATTGATCGGCATCCTCTATACAATATTTTATGATCTTGGCCTTTGTTGCCTTCCATCTATTTTGTAATTCATTGGTATCATGCATGTATTTTCTTTCCCATTCTTCCCTCAACTTTTGCTCTTGCTTAAGCTATTCAACATACTTGGCCATTTGAGCTTCTAGCTCTGCTATATCTCTTTGGTTATTTTCAAGTACCTCAATTGGTTGATTGAGCAGAATCACATTCATCAACTCTTTATTTTTGTTTCTTAAGGTGTCTGCCTCATCCATGTATATTTCTATCTGTGCTTCTAAAATTTTGCTTCTATTTGATATGCGTACCTTTTTTGCTTCATAGGTTTCATATATATTTTGAAGCTCCTTGAGCGGATGTTGTAGCTGTTGATTTTCCTCTATAAGCATTTTGCATTTTTCCCCAACTTTGTTCATTCCCTCCTCCTTTTTCACTAGCATCTATTGAGCATGTATCATCTTTGGTGATAAATCTTCACTCATTATCTTAAATTGATTTCGTTCTACCATTGCTTTTTCATAATCTCGATCCACTTCCATTAGTTGTTGTTGTGTCTCCATGGCGGTCTCGATCATTTGTTTTACCACTGGTTTTAATTGTGCCACGTCCACATTCAACCATGTTTTTTATATAATCAGCTCTTCCTTTGTTCGCACGTCCTTCGCTTTGTCAATGTGCATAGTCTCATTAAAGTGTTGTCAGATTTGGAGATGAACCTATTGTTCTTCTTCTCTGACCGTGGTAGACTTTGTAGTGCTTCCTTGGAAAGTTACATCCATGGTGATGGCTCTGTCACCACTTTAATGGGCATAAACTATTCCTTCTCAATAATTTATTTTTCTCTTGATTCCCCCTTTTGGATGTTTCATTCTAGTATGATCCTCAAGAATAGCTTCCATGAATTGAATATTTGTCGTCTCATTTATCTTGAACGTGTACATTGCTTCTTATTGTTGGTCCTCCTTTTGTTCATGGTCCAATTTAGTATCTTGTGCTTGATCTTGTGGTTGGCATTCCACTTCAAGTTGATCCTTTACCTGATATAATTCCTCCCAGCGACCATCATCATTTGATTCTGTGTGAAAATCCATGTTTACAGTTGATTGGTCATTATCTTTTGGTGGTTCTGATGATGAACTTGAATTGACGAACCCCAATTCTTTGTATCTGTGAAATTTGGTTAGTCTCCTGTTTGGCATATGATGAGATGTTGTATGGGCTTGATGGTAGTGATGCCCTTGGACTGGCAGGTTAAATTGCCCTTCCATGAACTCATGGGTCTTCTCCGTAGCTGCTTGTAACTCAAGCTCTATGATAAGTGTGGGCTTTTCCAATTGGGTTCTCGAGAGTACATGTATCCTCTTTGATGTTGAAGTTGCTTCATCATTTAGAACTTCCCTTAATCATTTGGCCCCTTGCATCATTGGCTATGAACTTGTGCCTGCTTCTTCTGTAATCTACACACCTTTTTTCTTTTTGGGAACCATAGATGTTTTTGCATATTTGGCCATTGCCGTTGAAGAAGGCATTTCCTTTAGATATTCTCTGATACCCAATGCATGGTAGATCAGTATGTTAAGGAAATTTTTGTGGCTCCATCTCTTTTTGACTCCAAACAATCGTTCTTGAATATGGGGCGTCAAATTAATTTGGTTGTCGACTTGTTTGATAGCGTGGATAGTAGTTGGACCACTACTTTCGGGGTGTCATATACCTATGCATGTTAGGGAAACAGAAGTGTTGGTGCACCAACTGAACTACCTCTTCGATGTCAATGCGATTGATATCCAAAAATGTTCTAGCTTTGGTCCCATTACTCTCTTCCTTAAGATCACTGGTTCTATCCTTGGTCCATCTGAATGCTTCTTTGATTAGCTCATGTGTGAATTGGAGAGAACTGACGCTTCAAGCCCAGTTGGCTTGTCTTGGGCTGGATGCAAGGTGTTCATCACTTGAGTGCATCATTGGAAGTCAGGCTTGTAAATTGGTAGCTCAAAATACTTATGAATTTTAACCTTTTTCAAAACATCCATTGTTGATGGAATCTCATGTAAGATTTTGAAATCTATGACATCACCGAGAATTGGTGGTCGGTGTCCATGATTTTGATGGTTACTAAGAACAAATGTTCTCCCATCAGCAGATCTTCTCGAAACCAATGTCATTTGGCCTTCATCTTGCTCTTCATTGGGAATTCAAGCACTTCTTCTTGGACCGTCACTTCAGAGTCTTTGGAAGCCATTTGCACTTATAATGGAGTAGAAAATTAGTTTTGAGAATAAACCAATTCCATCCATTCACTTGTGTGCCATGACTCATTGTTTCTCGTGGCTTGATATCCTCTTGCTAAGTAGAGACAAGTACAGTACCTTACCCTATTTTTTCCTTATTTCTAGGACTGAAAGAAAATAGAAGATTAGTTTATAGCCAAAGCGTTTATTTTTTTACATTAATTTTGTTTCATTTCTATAATCATACACACTAGATCCTAATCCTGTAATGGAAATGTGCACCAGTACTTTTTTTGAAGAACTTGTGTGCCGAATGCATGGCCTTGTAATGTGGCCCTATCGTGCATACTCTTGATGCAATTGACTCTTTATGAGTTGTCTAGGTTTTCTTCTATCCATGATGATTGGTCCAATTGTTTGATTCCATTGATATGACACCTCATTCAGCTTCTCCATCTCTTGATTTGCTTGTCATTTGATTTCCTTTGAAATCCAGATATGACATTGTGACCTCTGAGCTTCCATCAATGTCTTTGGAAGCCATACACAGAGAATTCTAGATTCATTCCATGGCAATTTTGGATGACAGGTATTCTTTTGTGTTTGTGATTGTTGATTGATGTGTTCATTCTTTTGACCTTCATGTTGTGGCAATTGATCCTTTTGAATCCATTGTAATCATGTACTCAATCATTGTTGTATTCTCATAGTCGACATACATGTAGGCTTTTCAATGTGCTTGCCAATGTAGTCAAACGGAACATCCTCACTCATTCTCTCAGTTTCACTTCTTAAGTAAGAATTGGCTAAAGGATCATGTGATATGCTACAAGGTATGGACAAGTTGGAATTAGGGCACTCCTGATTTAGAAAGACATCTGAAATTTTTTCTTTACTTTCCTCTAGATTCACTTCCCTAGGTAATATCGTGCTAGTAGCTTTGGGTTCTCTAGCCTCTAGAAGACTAAAAACTTCCTTGTGTCCTACTTTAGCTGATATGTATCCTTGTGCGAGATGTATGCTGACTTCATTTTCAAGAATCTAATCTTGGCCTAGTATCAATTCTTCAAGAAAGTCTTTATTCTTGCATACCAAGAATCTTGTTGGAGCAAGTCTATGACAAGCCTAAGTATTGGCTTGAGTCTCACAAAGTCTTAGAAGAAGCTTTAAAAAGAAGACTATGTAAAGTTCACTTGTGAACTACCTCTTGTAACTTTTGAAGAGTTTACTTAATGTAAAAGTAAGAGAATCTTAAGTGGTTGAGTCCACTTGATCAAGAATGGAAAGAGGAGACACAAATTCGTGATTTGTGGTAGGTAGAGAATCAAATCAATCATTGATTGATTGGAGAGTGATTGAGGGAAGTTAGCCTCCCAAACTCAACTATAAATAGATGGCAGTTTTAGTCGTGGTTAGAGAGACCTATGTGAAGACCTCCAAGAGTTGAGCTTTATGCCATATCAAGGTGTGATTACAAGGCACACATATGTATCAGTAAGTCATTGTATTGTACAAGCAATATACTTTCATTTTCATGATTATTTGAGTTCATCTTTCCATGTTCTTGTGAAGTGTACTACTCACTGCCATCACTCTCAGTTTTCTCAGTCAGCTTGCAGAGATGTTTTCTCTGAGCTTGGTGCATCATTTTCCGTGATTTAACTTGGTAAAGTTAGCTCTATAAGTCTACTATATGCTCACAAATTTTCATGTCATTTGGATGTTGCAATCTTTACTTATGTGCATTTTAAGTCAACAGGGTCTGTTCATCTTCACTTCTCTGTCAGGTACCCGACTTTTTCACTCATCTTGTCAGAGCCATTTCTCAGTGGTTACTTATCCAAATTCAGTTATTTAAAGCTTGTTGGATTTAACTTACTGTCTAGTATAACCATACAAATTTTCATAATCATTGAATTTCTACATTTTGAGTTATGTTGATTTTTCTGCTCATTGGTCTATTTCTGTAGCAGCCCGTGAAAATCGGGATGATGTCATCACTTGTTAAAACTCATTCTCAGTGTGTGGTTCATTATTTTTGATGAGATTACTCTTGAAAGTTAGCTCTTTAAGTTGCCTAGACTTCCCCAAGAGGAATTGAGCTAATTGCTGCTGTGCTCAGAGAATTATGTAAAACACTGGACAGGTGTATGAACCAAGAATAGCAAGTTTTCACCTCTGAGCTAACTCCAACTTATCTGTTTTTTATCTATCTTTTTGAGAGTGATCTTCCAAGGTACATAGGGTGTCTAATACATCCATTGGCAAGATAAAAGGTCCCACCATATACTCCTGGAGTTCATTTGGCTGGTGTAGGTCAAGGATTTTGCAACACCTCTTCATCTTCAAGCACATACCTATCCATCTCTTCACAAATCTTTGACTCATGGTCGTGTTTCCTAGATGTAAGGACATTGAGACTTCTCCTATACACTTAATGACTTGCCCTCCGATTCCTATCATACATGCTTTGGTAGGAGTCATAGCTATTTTGAGGTCCTTGGCTAATGAGGCTCGTATGCAACTTAATGTTGCACCTATGTCAATCAGTGAATCTGTTAATTGATATTCATTTACGCCAATCCCTAGGTTCAAGTATGGTTGATGATAGCATTATCCACATTCTTCGCATCATCTATTTGATAGTTTGTCATGGGTATAGGTTCTTCTCTTGGTATATAGCATTCATCCCCCTGTCTTATCCAAAGTTTCCTTTTCCTGATTCGCTCTAGTGCTTCCATTCGAGCTTCTTCTCTCATCCTTTCCTCTTCCCTTTTTTCGTGTTGCGCTCCTAAGAGTCCTTCCAACATTTTTTCAGTTAATGGTTCCATGTAGCTTTTGAATCTACAACCACTTATGTAAATAGGAAGTAAGTCTCTATCTAATGTGGCTAAGTTCACTGCTCCACTAGTGGATATTCGATTTATCAAAAGTGGTCTATATCCACACTGTTGTGGCTTTTTCGCATGTCATTTCAATGTGTATACCAAGACTAAATCTCTTTCCTTTAAGCCCTTATCTTTTATATGTGCATCATAATATGCTTTTTTTTTGCTACATTAATTCCTACCACTCCTTGTAGTCTTGTCTCATGCAATTTTTCAATTTGATCCAATTGTTGAGATAGTTCGTGGTCTGCCCATTCGTTTTGTTGCACCATTTGTAATGTACAGACTAAAAAAACAATTAGCAAAATTGTGTTTTTCTCATACACTAAATTGAATGGAGTAGTTCCAATAGTCACCTTGTATGCCACACGGAAAGCCCATATTGCATGATGCAATTCTTTGTCCCAATCTGACCTTCCATTGTTAACTATTTTAGTTAAAACAGTGCATAGTACTTTATTAGAACTCTCAGCTTGTCCATTGGCTTGTGGATGATAAGGAGCTTATTTCTTGTGAATCACAAGAAATTCATACATCAATTATTCAATAACCTTATTGATGAAATGTGTCCCTCTATCGCTAACAATTTCTATCGAAAGTCTGAAACGCATAAAGATATTTTCAAATAGAAATTTATTTGTGGTTTGGGCATCATTTTTCCTAGTCACTTTTGCTTCCACCCATTTTATCAGATAGTTCGTGGCCACAATAATATATTCAGCATGTGATCCTTTTGCAGGAGGATTTATAGATCCTATGAAGTCAATACCCCATTTTGAAAATGCCTTTGCACAGATCATGGGTCTTAGAGGCATGTCATCTCTTCTTATAGGATATTTGGTTCTTTGGCACACTTCAAAACTTCGTACATGTATTGACATCCATATGTAAAGTTGGCCACCACAAGCCTACAAAGAGAATCATTTTTATAATCTTTTTGGCTAAAAAATGACCTCCTGTTGCACCCACGTGAGCCATCTCTAATACAAGTAAGTATTCTCCTTCATGAACACATAACCATAGTTGATCATCCTTTCCCCTTTTGAATAATTGTCTTTGAATTATTGTGTAATCTTAACTCATTTCTTCTAAGGTCCTCTTTCTTGCTGGGCTTGCCCCTTCTTCATGTGTCCGCAGTTTCAGAAACTTCACTAATGCTTTACTCCATTCTGGTGCTATAGTGGAGAAATGTAGGGATGAATGGTACTCAAGGGCATTCTCTTGACATTCTTGGCAATTCAAAATGTATTCATGTGCATCCTTTTGCATGTTCGGCTAGTATACCCCTAGTCTTTTCAATCCCCTTGTTGTTCCATGAATGCCCTTATGTGTTTTCCATTAGTTCACATGGGCTTGCTCGAGTAGACTTTTTCACTCTGCATCTTCTACACACCTCAAAATAATTCATTAAGTTCTTTGTAATATAGACTACCAGCCACAATATGTAGATTCCTTGATTGCATGAACTCCTTCCTGTTGTCTCTATTGATCCTATGGTGTGGTCCATGTGTGAGGATTGGGATTAATTTTTTTGCCCATTTTGGACACACTTCCAAGTTGAATAGGTAGGTATCAAGTAGATCGTCTGCCACTCTTGTAGGTGGTTCTCCATGTGTCATCCTTGATAAATGGTCAGCTCTTACATATGTATTTCCCTTTTTGACTACCACTTCGAAATCGAATTCCATGAGTAATAGGAACCATCTCACCACCCTTCCTGTATTGCACGGTTTATTGACCAAGTACAATAGGGATTGGTGGTCTATAAAAAACTTGAATTTATTAGCTAGGAGGTAATGTAGGAATTTCTTGACTGCATACACCATTCCTAGGCCCTCTCTTTTAGTAGTGGTGTAGTTTATTTCCACTTGATTTAGTTGTCTACTCGTGTATGCAATATGGTGATCTAATTTTCCTTCATCCATAGGTTGTGCTAGTATACATCTAATCATGAAATTAGATGTGTCCACATGGATATGGACTGGCTTATTCCAATTGGGTACTTTCAAGATAGGTGTTGAACTTAATCATCACTTTAACCCATTAAATGCCTTTTTGCATTCCTCCATCCATGTGAATTGTGTCACCAACCCGTACAATAGTTTTACAATTATGTCATGCATACGGATGAACCGACAGTAATATCCACAATGTCCCATAAAATCTTGTACTTCTTTTGCATTTCTTGTACAATCTAGACCTCTCCATATCACTGACTTCCCAATACCTTCTCTTGTTTTGATCCTGATCGCTGACTCTAGCACAATCTTCAAGATCATGCAATTCATAGATGGTGGGAGGGTTGATGCCTTCTCCTCTTAAGAGTGAACTAGCTTGCAACAATTTTTCAGCTCCAACTATTAAGTAGAAGTGAGTCAAATAATCATCGTGAGGGATTTTATCCCCTCTCCAAATGTTTTCTACTATCGATCTTCCTCTAGGTGTAGAAACTATTTCTCTATGATCTATCCAAATAGAGTTACTAGGGTCTTCCATTTCTCCTCTTTCATTGATTATCTCAAGATGCTCAGTCACTAAGTATATTTGCCATCGCTTGTCCATATAAAATACTCCCTCAAAATTCACATTTGGCCTAGGTAAAACTTTCGATTTTGTGGATCTTCTAAGTCTTGCTACTGACCTATTAAGTCCATCCAAGTATATGAGGACTTCTTGCAAGTTTGTAGAGATTGACTGCAAGGAAGTCCTATACTCTACTTCTATTTGTGATATGAGCTCTTGAGTGGATGGAGCTATGCATATCTTCAGAGGCCATAATAGTCTCTTCCTCGGAGTCACTAGAGGCATCTGAGTAAATAGAGTGAACACTTTGTTGGGTTACACTTCTTGTTGAGGATATCACACTTCTTCAACTCCCTAGGACACATCCTAACCTTAGGTTCATTCAAAATCTAGGGTCTTACTATTTCCTTAGACTCAACTCTCAAGCCTTAGAGGTGACTAGGTTCAATTTTATAGTGTAAAATTTCCTTAAATTTTCACTTTAGAACCTTTTCTAGGTCATTTGTATTTCCCAAGATACACGATACTTCACACCCAAATGATACTTGATACTACTCAGGCAATACGTGATACTAGATATACCACGATACTCGATACTTATGGGAGATGTAAGATATTTGGCCGAAAAGTGATACGCAATACTTGGACGAGTATCGGTGATACATGATACAAAGAGGAATGATACATGATACTTAATAATTCCACGATATACAATACGAGACTTCACGATACATGATACATAACTATCACGATACACAATACTTAGAAAATATCAATAATACACGATACACAAAAAGACAATGCACGATACAACCCAGATTGCGATACACGATACTTAGAAAGTATCGATGATACATGATCCTGAGAGATCACGATACTCAACACATGAGAATTCAATATTGTGATAGCAAAATCGACCGGTCACGATACTTGGACTTTTTGAATTCCAAAATTGAAAATTTTTATATGTGTGTGCTCCTTGTGCCCTCCTTGTCATTGCTATATGCTTGTGGCTAGAAAATCCTTTCAACTTCTCCTTATTTACACCTCATGATACTCGAGAAGCATCGTGTCACCTTTGTGAGTGATCAAAGAGATTTTTTATTTGATGATGATGTAGATTTCACCTCTAGGAGTGTTTCCTAAAGATTTTACTGCTATAATCTTGCTATTCTCCACATTCTAAGCAATACACTATTTTTTATGCCGATCATCCTGAGCTCTCCATGATACTTTCTAAAAAACAAGTGACTAGAAAATGTGGTGAATTTTGGATTTAGTCTCTAGCTGAGACCAAGGACTCAAAAAAAAAGGAAAAGTTTTTGGTTTTTTGGGAATTGAGTGATCTACTCTATCTCCAAACCCTCTCTCCTACTTCCTAACCCTTACTCTTCCTAATCCTAAAAACTTGTCACACACACGACAAGTGTATGAAGTAACAAGTGCAATAGAAATATGACTTTCCAAGCAACTAAAATCACTTCTTCATGCTCACTACCTTCACAACAATGCTTTAATCATCATGTAGGCACCTTGATTGAGGTTGAATCCCCAAAAACAATGCCAAAAATGTGTGTACCTAAGCTCATGATGTCTTAGGGACTTGTGAAGAAGGAGAATAAATCTCTATCATCAAGCAAGTGCATATAGTGGGGGCATTTATATGCTCATTAAACTATCAATCCGTGAATTTAACCCCATCAAGTGTATGAAGACATGTGCTCATGTGATAGTTAATGTAGGTTTGGGACAAGTAATGCCTGCAAATTAGGCAAAATCTACCTCACACAATACCTCTCACACAATGGCATGTATCACAATACTTGGTTCAACAACAGACACTAATCGAGTGATTTCTCTCGGCTCCAATACCCGAATATGGTCCATAGCCAGACTTATTCTGAAGCCTCGAATAAATGCATTGAATGTTGGTAATTTCAACTTGATCAGACTATTATGCTTCACACTATGATAAAAAAAACAAAGTGGTGGGAAACACCAACTCTCGCTTCCATGCTTCCTAAGCTTCACACACACACACACGAAAATAACAAAAAGAGATGACGAAGGGTAGGTAACACCTCTAGGCACACATTCCATGCTTCATACGTGCATGCAAGCTCAAAGAGAAGAAGATACACATATAAGAAGAATCAATTTCAAAAATCTACAAAGTTAGTTTTTCACAATGGTAAAAAGTATTTACAAAAGAGTCATAAGTGACTTATATACATGTGCCCTAAATTTTGTCCTTTCACATAGGAGACCAGAACTTTCTCTATAAATCACTAAATTCCTATCATTGTACAAGGGTGATGTTACATTCTCTAGGGATCATGCATCTAGAGGACTCCTTTAGAGCAATTTCAATGCTTCTCACAATTTTATCATGGATTTTGGGAAAAGAAAATGAGCCATTTATTGAAATTCTTTGGGCCTGATTTTCTTTACTTCTTTTTTCTATTTCCTTGTCTTTAGTCATCTGCAACAACACCATAAAACATCTCATCCTTGGCCCTTGAGTGTTGCCCATAAGTCCGCCTCTTTACTTCTCTCCTCATGTCATCGAATCTCTTTAGAGTTGTAATGTTTGTCTTCATGATTCTCTTTCGAGCCATAGTGCCACCTTCTTGGATGCTTTTGTCTTTGTATTTTCATTCCTCTTTAGAGTAGTAGGAGTACCTTGCAAGTGAGGCTTTGTCCTCCAATGACATTTTGCATCTTGAGAGTGCTTCTTTCAAAGTTTCTTCTTTGCCCTCACGTTAGTGTAATCCGAGACAGACCTTACCTTTGTGATGTGTTTACAATGTACCATAATCATTCTGCTTTGTGGGTTTCTCAAGGAATCATTTTGCTTCTCTTCAAGCTCCATGTCCTCCAAGGATGCCTCTTCTTCATACGACTACTCATTAATAGGAATAGAATTAGTACTTGTCTCATGCTCTAATGAAATTTTTTGAAGTACAACATCCTTAGGTACCGCTAAATCATAGGGTGTAGCTTGAGGTGCTTTTACATATTTTGCATATTTTAAAATTGCATCCAAATAATTGTTGACCTTGGTTTGTTCACCTAGAGAAAGGATTGTAGTAACCCTTTTAAGTAAAATTTGACCACGGAGGTCAAAATGGCCCACTTGGTGGTTTCTACATCCCTAGAGATGCCTGAAAAAATTGAAGTTGACCACCTTGCTCTAGAGAAGGAGTCAATTCTTCACAGAGAATCGACCCGTTTTGGCCCAAGGAAGGCCCCTTGTCTACTTGCCCACTACCTACTAAGTGTCAAACTTGGACCTCGTGTTGACCCATTTGGGCTACTCTGAGAGAGGTGGCCAACTTGGGCTTCATGGCACCCAATTTGAGAGAAGTGTTGTCACTCTAGCACAATGATGAGTATCAATGTGAGGAGATCCACCTCATAATTGTCAATGATATTGAACATCTAGATGTGGCATGTGTCATTGCTCGGCATGGAGGGCTTGTTCTACTGCAAAGAGGTGTAGAAGATGTGTTGGTTTGGGAATGAAAATTTTGGAGTGAAATTCCCAAAACCTAGTTGAGAACATTTCATTGAAGTTCTACTTGTAACAAGCAGGCATGTACTTGATTCTAGCATGTCAAGTGTAGATGGAGTTGACAAAAGGATTTATGCTCATATCATAAACCAAGTCAAGGTTTCCTTCACTAAAGCCAACTACTGAGATGTACAGAGCCTTCACATTTCTAAATGTTTTGAACGCCACCGTCATGAGTTCAAAGATCTTCATACATATTTATGTGATGATGTCGGGTAAATTCTTGAATCATGGTGTCCCAATGACATATCATTGAGATCATGTAGGCAACAATAGGTGCCCCTTTTGGCAGATTGAAGTAAGGGTAAATTATCTAGTTGAAGCAAACTTTAGTGGTGTTTACCTTGACTGTGAATTCTGGTCATGGCCTTGGCATGGTACCGGGTAGTAGCATGGATTGTATTTTATGTATAAAGGTGCATTGGACCATGTGTGTATCATCTCTGGGTATGTTTCTAGTAATCTTACACACTATTTTGGTTGAAAAATGGTTCCTTTCCATGCTCATTCTAGAAGGTCCTTTGGCTCAAATTGAGTTGCAAAAGTGGGTTCCTCTCCAATCACGCATTTGATCTCTGCATCCTAACCAATGAGAAGTACAAAGTAGGGCACATACTGCATCTCAGATGTAGTGATGAGTCGTCGATGGGAGAAGTTCTAGAAATACTTTCACTTCAGTACAAACTCTACATGATTGAGCCATTGAGGTAATTCATTCTTGAATGTGTCTTGAGCGTCTTCCATCACATGGCCCCAGTACTGGTTGTGCCTCATAGGTTGGCCTCGTAGTACTGGTTGTGCCTCATAGGTGCCTTCAAATGTCTCTTTGGGTTCTAGTTCTACTCATGGTGAGGGAGGACATTCATAATGCGCTAACTTTTCTTGTAATTCTTATATTTCTTTCTGAAGATTCTCGGCTTCTTTGGTGTCTTTTCAAATGGGAATAGCTTCAGGTACCTGCGTACTTTTAGTGGCTAATTGCTTCTTGAGTTGCTCACATTCTTCTTCCATTTTTGTGTATGACTCTAGGAAGTCTACATGATCTTCTAGTAAGATTCGGATGTTTTCAGAGGGTATTTGATCAGACTAATTGTTGCTCAAGGGGTTCCTTCCATAACTTCTTCCAAATTCTCCTAGTTCTATTAATGGAGCCATTTGTTCTCCTCCATAGCTGGTGACATATTTCATCTTAAAAGACCCATATTTTACTATAGCTTGGGATTCCTGTCCACCGGCTAGTGAAGCATGATCTCCAAATTCTTTATTGCTTCTACATCCGTGTCTTGCAATCAGGAATGGAGTTCTTGGTGTCTTGTTGGGGTGTGTCATACTGCACTCACATCGTATGATTTTCTTCCTCTAATTTCATCAATTGAGCTTGTATTCATTGAGATTCTTCCTAAAGAATGGCATTTTTAAGTTCCAAGTTGTGAAATTTGTTGATGATAGATGTACAGTTCATAATCTCTTAGATAGCAATATCATTATTGCTTCTGGCATTTTATGTCATGGGTTGTATAAGCTCATAGACTATGAAAAATTTGTGAATGATTCGGCATGTGCAGTACATGATTCTCAGGCTTTATTAGATGCAAAGATTTGGCATGCACGCTTTGGTCATCTAAATTTGCTAGTTTGCTATGCCTTTAGAAATCTGAAATGGTGTCCTCTCTTCCAAAACTTGAGGCACCAGTAAACATATATGTGAAGGTTGTATTTTGGGAAAAATGCAGCGTTTCTCCTTCCCAAAAGATGGTTCAGTTCGAGCTACTCAGAAATTGCAGCTTGTTCATAGTGATGTCTGTGGTCCTATGCAGACATGTTGATAATCTTTTTGTATCTCATTAGCACATTGAATTGTGGTATTAATCATATTATTCACAGATGTAGATGCAATAGTTATAGGTGGAAATGTAGGGGGAAGGGGAATGGGAATGGTCAATGTGAATGTTGTGCATGAAGGTGCAATGGGTGTTGGTGATGTTGGTGGAGGGGGAATCGGAGATTGTGGAAGTGTAGGTGGAAGGGTGGTGTTGTGGGTGGAGAGATGTCCATAGGGTCAAAAACTACTCTAATGTGCACTTCACGATAAAAATGGAATGGTAGGTGATGTGCATGTGTTGTCAGTGTAGTTGTTACAAGTGGTCTTGGGCCCAAAAAAAATGGTGATAAAGGGTGAGCGAGAGCTTCCATGAATGGAATCCAGAATTGTGGTATGATGGCAACAAATAATAGGGGTTGGAGAATGGAATAACAAGGATCTACAATGAATGGGACTTGGGTTTGAGGGGGGACAGGGAAATCGATACTTCCTTTAAGGGGGTGGGGATTGCCTACTACACTGGTTACAATAGGTTGACCTATGACTAGTGCAAGGAATTCAATGAAGGTATTGTACAACCATACAACGTGTTGGTGATGGCAGAAAAGAGTGTGGTTTGGGATGTAGGTGTTTGAAAACTAAAGGATGTAGTGGTTGTGGTGGTGTCAATAAGTGGGGAATTGGGAGGAGTGTCAAAGATGAGTTTAGTGATTTGAGTGGTTGTCGTGGTTTCTATGGTTGTATGCACAACATTAGTGATAGGAGGGGATTTAGGGTTTTGAGGGGAGATTGGAGAAGTTTGAACAAAAGTCTTGGCCATCATGTCAATGGTATTGATTGATTTTGCTTCTTGAACTATAGTCGCTTTATGTCCTGACACATTGATCCTTATGTTCTTACCAGGGTGTTATTGTGTCTTGACACATCATCGATCATAGCACAGTGTTGGCTTCTACAACATGGTATAAACAGCTTATGTTATTCCTAAATTATCTATAATAAGTTGGAGGGTCTCAATGAATTGGGGATCCACTCCTTCGTCACTTAGGATTTTATCAATCAATGCCTTTCTTGTGTTGAAGAGAGGCGGTATCGCTCTTGTACACTTACAATTGTGTCATACAATCTTTGCAGGTGTATAGTATAGGCCGGGCCACCTTTACTTTCTCTGACTTCTTGTTGCCCATCATGTTCTTTGTCATCGTGTCCTCTTCCTCTTCCTCTTCTTCTTCTCATGTCAATCCTTATTGTCCCTTTTTGTATTGCTGCTGATGGTCATCCTCCCCTTCTTCTTCAGACTCTGGGTTCACATCTTGTAGAATCCATTCAAAGTCTTCATTACTAAGCTCTTCTAGACAGATTCCTACTAAGAGTTCTAAATCGGATGGCATAGAAGGGGAAATCAAGTTAGTTCCAACTATACTTCTTCTTGCTAGTAGGAGTGTGAATGGTCATACTACCTTTTGTGGTGCAGGAGTTACATCCAGAGTCAAGGTGGATCCTCTGGGTTCAACACAGTATTGGATTTCCTGCCCTTAAACTATTTGAATCTGTTCTAAGATAGTGCCCGTTGAAGGGGTATGTCGTAACCTAGGCATCTATAGATGATTCTTATGAGAGCCCATCATCCATGCATGCCTTCCATGCATGCACATCTATAGATGGTGGTGTAGAGGATTTCCTGCTCTTAAACTATTTGAATTTGTTCTAAGATAGCGCCCGTTGAAGGGGTATGTCATAACCTAGGCATCTATAGATGATTCTTATGAGAGCACATCATCCATGCATGCCTTCCATAGCCATTGCTTGTGAGCTTGATGGATATGATCAATAATCGAGTGCAAGAGGTTAATAGTCATGTTTTGTGTATCTACTAAATATAAAATGAACTAGACTTTCTTGTGATTTTGCTAACTTGAGTGTATGGCCCATTGGTGGATCTTGAATGGGGATGATATACAATTCCCTCATATCCTTTGGTCGTTACTTAAGTTTACCTAATATGTTTAGGCTCTCTATGTCTATGGTTTGCTGACTCCTCCCTACCTACGAATTAATGCCTATTGTTTCTGCCATAGTGCTAGCGATTGTTGTTGCTCCTGAATCTGCTAGATGTCGTATTAGCATTGCATTAGAAATGAGATGATACATTGTCCCCTTTTCAATACCAACATGATATTCATATTGATTAGTGAGTTAGTAAAGGTGATATGTGGTGTGAATGTGAGTGGATGTTAGGAGGTTAATAACTTTCCAAGATGCATACTCTTGATGTGCAATGTACTTAGAATGCATCTATCCTTGTGTAAGGGTATTTACATTGTTAGGTTAAGGGGTTTATTACAAGGTTTGACTTTCCACACTTCCCTTATGGGATTACAAATTTTTCCATTGATGACATTTAAGGGTTCCAGGGGTGACTCTACCTGGTTATGGGACTTTTTGGGTACCCATGTCCAAGTAATTATAGGTGTAATTTTATGTGTTGATGTGTTGATAATAAAATTCAATCTAGATGTGGTGGGGTGAGTGCTCAAATTTGTCTAGCACCCAAATTTGTCTAGCATTGGGTTCAACCTCCATCGACCACTTAGGTATCCAAATAGAAATGATTCGTTGAGGTTGACTCCTGGAATATTCAACTTTAGTTTTCTTTCATTGCGATGTTTGTTTGGTACGTACTTGTGGTCCTACTAAGGGAGCAATGGGTTGCTCACTCTTGCACCTCTAGATTTGTTGCACTCCATGAGTTACTTGTTTTGAGCTAGTTTTAAAGTATGAGATTCGGTTGTCTTATCCATCTGCTTCTTGAGTTTCCTTGCTTGTTTTACCTCGTCCATATTTGGGAAAGAAGGGAGTTCCATCCTAGCATCTGCTACTCCATCATGAGTTGCCTTGTTCTACATCATAGAACTTTGGACAAGAATAACATCTTTATCTTCATGTGTACTCCAAGAAGGACCAAGACTTGGTGCCTTACTTGATTCAATGAGTGCATGGCTCACAAGTTCAGCTCTAATATTTTGTTGGTTTACCCAAACCTGAGAGGTCCACTTTTTAGGTTTAAGTTGACCGAATGGTCATAGATCCAATCTTGACCCAAGATTATAGGTTCCGTGAGGTCCTCAACTTGACACACTAGCACTTTAACTACCATATGGACATCTTGAATGGAGATGGAAAGCTCCACTTCACCCATGTGTGGGGTTTCCAAACCTCCCAATCCTATGAGATAAGATTCAATAGGATTGATGCTCAATTGCAGGTCTCTAAAGTAAGAAACTCTAAGTGCACTAGTGGTTGCACCTAAGTCAATCAAGACTAGTAGTCTTTGCACTCTTTCCTTGTCCTACTTCTAGTGTCGCAAAAGGATGTTTATTGATTATTCAATGAGGATTAACACTCATAGTATGGCCCATAGCCATGTGATATATTGGTGCCTCATGAACATCTTGCCTAGGTTAATCTCTACCTTGTCTTCTCAAATTCATACGTCGGATGTGTTGTAAGGCTTCTATCTGAGCTTCTTCTCAAATTTTCCTTTCTTCCTCTTTGTGCTTCTTTGTTGTGTTGATTTCTTCTGTTAGGGGTTCTTGATATAGTTTCACTTTACATCCATTGATGTAAATAATTGGTATATCGCCTTTTAGAGTGGCTAATTGGATCGCTCCACTTGTTGAGATTATGTTAATTATCATGGGTCCATAGCCATGCTTTTCTAATTTCCTCTCATGTTGCTTCAATGTATACACCAAGACTAAGTCTCCTTCCCCCTTATCTTTTACATGTGTCAAAGTAAGCTTTTTGTCTCTTCTTAGCTATGTAGATCCCAACAGCTACTCTTGATTTCGTTTCTCCCAATCATTCTAAATTGAAAATTCTAGATGAGAGCTCATGGCTAGTCCATTCATGCTCCTATGCTATCTTCAAAATGGGTATCAGGAAGTCTAAGGGCAACAATGCATTATGAATAAATAGTATCTAAAGGGGTGTGGCATTGAGTACCATTTTTATAGGCCATTCTATAAGCCAAGCAACATGATGTAACTCTTTGTCCCAATTAGAGCGTTTATTGTTATCTAATTGGTTATGACAGTGCAGAGGATCTTATTCTTGCTTTTTGCTTGTCCATTTGCTTGTGGGTGGTACGAGGCCAACTTCTTCTCAATAACCATGAATTCTTGTAACAAGTATTCAATGACCTCATTCAATAAGTGAGAATCTCAGTCAGTGACCAATTCTATTGGCAAACCATATCTTGAAAATACATTCTTGAATAGAAACTTGGAAATAGTTTGTGCATCGTTCTTCCTAGTGGCTTTCACTTCTACCCATTTGGTTAGATAGTCTATGACAACAATAATATACTCAGCATGTGGACTCTTAGCTGGGCAATTAATAGGACCAACAAATTCTATTCCCCACTTGCAGAATGCATGTCCTCCCATCATGGGTCTCAGTGGCATCTCACCCTTGCATATCGGATATTGAGTGTGTTGGCATATGTCGCACTGCTTCACATAGGCATAACCATCCATGTGAAGGTTTGGCCACCAAAAACTTGCGAATAGTATTGTTTTGATCACTCTATCTAGTCCAAAGTGTCCTCTTACCACACATTGGTGAGCAGTTTCTAAGATATTAAGATATTCACTTTCATAAACACATAGCTTAAGATATCCATCTCTCCATGTATGTATAGATTATCTTCAATGAGAGTATATTCTAAGGCTTCATGTTCTAAACTTCATTGCCTAGCTAGCATCATCTCTTGAGGGAAAGTTTTTGTCTTCACAAAGTCAACCAAAAGACTGCTCCAATCCATCATTAGTGATACTTGATATAGAGTAGCATGTTCTACCGGTGGTCTATTGCAACAGCTTGGACAATCGTTACACATCCTATGGTTATCTGCTTCCATGGGTTGTTGCCCAGAATGGCTTAGATATGAGTTCTTCACCTTTTGCTTCATACTTTTTTGCCTTGCTAATCCTACTCCATCTAGTATCTCAATGATGATGCTACATGATTTGGAGATTAATTGAGGTGGTCAATTGTCTTATAAACCATTATGCTCTACAATGATGCCTCTACCCACAAGTAGTTGGAGACTTTTTTCTCATTGAGCATTGACCTCCCAACCTCCACAATTGTCCTATTCCTTCTCTCTCCCACTCCATTTTACTCAAGAGTGTATCTGGTGGTAGTTTCCCTTTTGGTCCCTCTCTCTTGGAGATAAGAATCAAAGATATGGGAGAAATATCCTTCCCCTCCATCTGACCTTAGTCTCTTTAAGGTTTTACCTATTTGGTTCTCCACAAGAGCTAAATACTTTTTGAAACATGAAACTGACTAGAAATCAGCCTTTTTATACATGATTTTAAATTTGAATATGGTTGGATCATCACTTAAAAGTGTTCCTAAAACCTAGCAATGATTTGAATTTGAATCCCAACTAAAAATCATGGATTTGGCTCCCTTCATCCAGAAGGTTCCTTATATTTTTAGACTTTCCAAAGTTTTGACCTTTGAACTTTTACATTCATGTGTTCATATGACTACATTTGTGTGAGATGATTTAATGAGACTAATCCAGTTCCTTATATTTTTAGACTTTCCAAAGTATTTGACCTTTGAACTTTTACATTCATGTGTTCATATGACTACATTTGTGTGAGATGATTTAATGAGAGTAATCCAAGCACTTAACTAATGCTCTTAGGCATGCTTCTTGCACCAATATGAATGAGATCCACTTGAATGAATTGAATGATGCATGTGTTGTGTTTGAATGAGTTGGATGACGTCTAAATGCATGCAATGTCTATGCATCTCCTTGCTTGATTGCATATTGTTTCTCCTCTTAAACCACGCTTAGGCATTGGAGACACTTTGTTGAATCGCCAATTGTTATTTAAGTGATGGTGCCAATGAAAACACTTTATCATCGCATGTGTGTGTGTGTGAGAGAGAGAAAATCCATGGGAGGCCATTGCATATGCGACAAGATCGTGATGTCTCACTTTTTTTAATAACAAATCTGAGCATCAATTGTGATATCCGTGGCTTGCCGACTATTTAAAATTCCCAAATTTAAAACCCGAATGTATAGGAAACCTCTATGCCTCAACTAATATACTATGGGGAAATTTTCTATAGTGTGTATAACTCTATAGTCAAAACGCCCAAAACACACAAAAAGAAGCTGTGTACATCCCGCACATAGTCATGCATAACTCTATACCTCATGATTTTTAAGGAATCGTGTGAGATCATATATAAAAAGATCCGATCAAGCAATCCTGTGGATAAACGATTAAGAATTTGGATTGCATATTTGAAGAATTTGGATTGCATATTTGAATATAAATCACGGTGAGTATTTGACGATTTTGATTTTGGAGAGTAATTAGTATATGATGATTGATCTCTCTAAAGAAAAAACGGTTCAACCGTATGTAGATGCATGTAAGAATTCATTGAACACTTGCATATAGATGGATACACATGGTAAGAAGCTAGAAAGATATACTGTCTTCTGTAAGAAAATAACAGCATAGTGGAATAGACGAGTAGATAGAGTTGAGAGAAAAACGCAAACAAAGATAGATGTAGATTGAGAGATAGAGAACTCAAATTCTCAGATGGCCAAGCGTAATGGAGTTACAACGATGGTGTTGTCCACCCGTGCACTCCCAATGTGGAGCTTCAATGGCAATCTAAACAGACTCTAGATGAAAGGGTTACTAGCGTGCAATGCTATGTAAAGCTCAACTTGGGCCATGCTTGTATAGCCTTTACAAGGGGAGTCGGTATAGATAAACGTAGTCAAGAGATACAAAATAGTCGACAAAATATACAATCCGACAATATCTCCACGACTAGAAGTCCTACCGTCTCCGCCCTATGGGCCAAGGGGTAGCCTCCTCAGACCCCGTAGAAGGGCAAGCCCCCCTTTGTGCTCTTCCCATTAAGGTTCTATGGGGAAACCATGCGACGGCATAGTGCCTTTATTTTTGTCTTGAATGGCAACCCAATGGCCCAAAAATTTATGCCCTACCTAACCTAATAAAGATCATCTATGATCAGCAATGGTCACACATAGACCTCATCTAACTTTGAAGTTAGGGTTCCACAAATGTTCGGGCTTGTTACCGTTAGTGTCCATGTGAAAGGCCAAATGGCCACTGGACTCTTTGTATATGTTCTTTAATAAAACATATAGTGGCCTGGTCAATCACAGACTATAAGTTCGATCGCAGTTGTAAGACCTAAGAAATCTGTTTTCGTGCTCCCTGTGTACTGTGTTTTCTGTGTATTCTGTAGCATCTATGTGAAGTACTGTGTGCGGCCTCAGGAGCTCGGTTTTCTACTCCGAGCATATCATCGTGGAGCTCTCGAGAAGGAAAGTGCATTGTGGTGCATCGCTCTCGAAACCCTTCACTGGTATCAGAGCAGGTGGAGCAAAAGCTTTGTTTCTTTTGTGCAAGCGAAGCGACACCCCCCCAGCTTTCGACTAAGGTGGCGACCAAGGCATAGACCTTGGCATACCTTGTCATCCGAGTCACCGAAGTCACCGTTGGCTGTGCGCGAGGGAGGACCTCAACGATCAAGGACGATAGAGGTTCCCGGTACTTCTCGGGAGGTCACCCATCCCAGTATTGTTCCCACCAGAGCTTGCTTAACCGTGGCAATCTCTTGCCACTAATCTACACTCTTGTGGTGTTTGAAGAAGGGGAAAGACTAAGGTTGAGATTACCTTGAACATGTTTTGGTCCCTCAAAGCTTCATTCTTTGGTTTCAAAACCTATTTTTGAAGCATTTTTGGGGTGTCTTTTAGAGTCATTTTGGAGTACTTCCACACATAGTTCTCTTCACACAGGTCCAAGAACATCAAGAAGAGTGTTCTTTGTACTTCTCCGACATTAAATATCAACCTTTGGGGCTATGTTTTCAGTCACACTTGCAAAACTACAGGTTTCTTGAAAGATTTTAGTTTTGGTGTGCAGTTAGTTTTGACAGACACTTGCAGGTGTTATTGGTTAGTTTTTGGGCTTGCATTCAGCCTTTTAGTGTCACTTTACTACATATATTGAGCACATACACATTATGTATGCTTTTGTGGATACCGCTTATGTACGTCCATGTGTTCATTGATATAGTGGTTATGTTCTTTGCATAAAGCCTTTTACCTTTGATAAAGAGGGTCGTGGTGAGGTTTTCTTAACTGGGAGACACCCAGATGTTGGGGTCTCTTCGGTGATGCAGGCGGAAGACTTACCCAACCTCACCATAGGAGATGTATGATAGCTATTCATAGGTGCTCGATAAGCCTAGGTGGCTTCTATTGGGTAACTAATTATATGCAGTGGAGTCAGTGATTCACTATGCAGGCAAACATGACAGTACTTGTAGTTTTATGATATTTTGACACTAGTCAGACACTCATTTTACAGAGGATACTCTGGCAAAATTTTTCCAGATTTTTTGATTTTGTCAACTATATAGTGGTCGATTTACTCCTTGATACACTTATTCGTTGGTGTTCGAACTCTTCTAACTCCATTATCATTCCATTCAGTTCTCTATCATCATGGCATCAAAGGTCTTAGGCACATCCGGGGGATCAGGGTCTAGTGCTAGTGTTCCAAGGAGGAGCTATAACTCGCAGGGCAAAGACCATTTTGAGATCCAAAAATTTGATGGCACAAACTTTGCTCTATGGAAGAATCAGATTAAAGATGTGCTGATTCAAAGGAGGCAATGGAAGCCAGTAAATGGAATTTCAAAGAAGCCTGCTGACATGGATGAAGATGATTGGGATGAGTTAGATGAAATGGTCAGGTCTACCATTCGCTTGCACCTGGCAGATAATGTTTACTTTACAGTATTAGACTATGAAAGTGCAGAGGAGCTTTGGGAGAAGTTATGCAATACATATGAAAAGAGACGGCATCAAATAAAGTCTATCTGATGAGAAAATTATATGACCTTTGTATGAAGGACACAGATAGTGTTGTTGCTCATCTAAATGAGTTTTATGCTATATTCTCTCAATTATAGGCTCAGAAAATGGATATGGATAATGAAATGAAAGCAGTATTGTTGTTATGCACCTTGCCTTCATCATGGGATACATTTTGCATAGCTATTAGCAATAGTGCACCTGGTGGTAAACTCGTCTATAATGACATATGTGGAGCACTCTTGAGTGAGGAGATTCATAGAAAATCTATGGTTGGCACTCAGAGTGGAGATGCATATGATGTTCGTGATTCTTACCACGGAAAGAATCAACAACATGGCAAGAGCAAGAACAAGGAAAATAATGGTCAATGGAATAAGAGTAGAAGTAAATCAAGGAAGAGGGATATCGAATGCCATTATTGTCATAAGAAAGGACACATGAAGAAAGATTGTTATGAATTAAAGAATGCTAAAGGTAAAGGACAAAATGTTGATGGGCATGTTAAACAGTTACCTGCACCATCTACTTCAACTGTGAAGATTGAAGAAATTAATGCTATTTTTGATGACATGGATGTGTTGACACTTAATAGTATTGTACCAACTGAGGCTCTTATGGCTGATTCTCTTTCCCACACCTGGCTGCTAGATTCTGGTGCTTCTTTCCATGTGACACCACATAGAGAATGGTTCTCTAATTATGCATCAAAGTCTCTTGGTACCGTGAGACTTGGTGATTCTTACCAGTGTGATGTTGTTGGGATTGGAGATGTGGTTGTGCAGTTCATTGATGGTTCAAATTTTACTATGCATAATGTACCTCAGTTATCACATAATTTGATGTCAGTTGGTCAACTTGATGACCTTGGTTACAAGGTGGGATTCTATGCTCAGTCCTTTTGCATATCAAAGGGTAATATGGTTATTGCAAAAGGAAGCATCAGTGTATGCTTTCAAATTCAAACCTTCATGATATTTATAGCCTAGACCTTCATTTAATGTACCCTTCAAATATCTCAAGACCCTTTCTGCTGCTTGCATATGAACATCTGTGCGTTTGTTCATGAACTGAGACAATGTACTTACACTAAATGTAATATCCGGCCTTGTTAAAGTTCCTTGTAACCAAGGTTATCAAGTTGACCAACTGACATCAAAGTGCGTGATAACTAAGGTACATGGCGTACATTATGCATAATAAATTTTGAACCATCAATGAATTGCAGAACCACATCTCCAATCCCCACAACATCACTTTGGTAAGAGTCACCAAGTCTCACAATACCAAGAGACTTTGCTGCATAATTAGAGAACCATTCTCTATGTGTTGTCACATGGAAAGAAGCACCAGAATCCAGCAGCCAAGTGTGGGAAAGAGAATTAGCCATTAAAGCCTCAGTTGGCACAGTACTATCAAGTTTCAACACATCAGAAATAGCATTAATTTCTTCAATCTTCACAGTCGAAGTAGATGGTGCAGGTAATTGTTTAACATGCCCATCAACATTCTGTCCTTTACCTTTAGCATTCTTTAATGCATAACAGTATTTCTTCATGTGTCCTTTCTTATGACAATAATGGCATTCGATATCCCTCTTCCTTGATTTACTTCTACTCTTATTCCATTGACCATTCTTTTCCTTGTTCTTGCTCCTGCCACGTTGTTGATTCTTTCCTTGGTAAGAATCACGAACATTATATGCATCTCCACTCTGAGTGCCAACCATAGATTTTCTACGAATCTCCTCACTCAAGAGTGCTCTACATATGTCATCATAGACGAGTTTACCACCAGGTGCACTATTGCTAATAGCTGTGCAAAACGTATCCCATGATGATAGCAAGGTGCATAACAACAATTTTTTTTTTTCTTTTTTTTTGACGGTACAAGGAAATTGGAAATCATACTGAAATTGAAATACACACTCACACACCCAACCTCTTAAGGTAGAGGCATCCTTCATGATTGACTCATGGATATGTCCGGCCAGGACTTGAACTCAGGACATCCTCCTGCAGCTTCAAGGCGTCAGCCACTAGGCTACGCGGCCAGGGACACATAACAACAATATTGCTTTCATTTCATTATCCATATTTATTTTTTGAGCCTGTAACTGAGAGAATATAGCATCAAACTCATTCATATGAGCAGCAACACTATCTGTGTCCTTCATATGAAGGTCATATAATTTTCTCATTAGATAGATTTTATTTGATGCCGTCTCTTTTCATATGTATTGCATAACTTCTTCCAAAGCTCCTCTGCACTTTCACAGTCTAATACTGTAAAGTAAACATTATCTTCCAGGTGCAAGTGAATGGTAGACCTGGCCATTTCATCTAACTCATCCCAATCATCTTCATCCATGTCAGCAAGCTTCTTTGAAATTCCATTTACTGGCTTCCATTGCCTCCTTTGAATCAGCACATCTTCAATCTGATTCTTCCATAGAGCAAAGTTTGTGCCATCAAATTTTCGGATCCCAAAATGGTCTTTGCCCTGCAAGTTATAGCTCCTCCTCAGAACACTAGCACTAAACCCTGATCCACCGGATGTGCATGAGATCTCTGATGCCATGATGGTAGAGAACTGAGTAGAATGATAATGGAGCTAGAAGAGTCCAAACACCAATGAATAAGTGTATCAAGGAGTAAATCGACCACTATATAGTTGACAAAACTAGAAATCTGGGAAAATTTTGCCAGAGCATCCTCTCCAAAATGAGCATATGACTAGTGTCAAAATCTCATAAAATTGTGAGTACTGACATGTTTTTCTACATAGTGAATCACTGACTCCACTGCATATAATCAGTTACCCAATAGAAGCCAACTAGGCTTATCGAGCACCTATGAACGACTATCATACATCTCCTATGGGGAGGCTAGGTAAGTCTTCCACCTGCATCACCAAAGAGACCCCAACATTTGGGTGTCTCCCAGTTAAGGAAACCTCACCACGACCCTCTTTATCAAATGTAAAAGGCTTTATGCAAAGAACGTAACCGCTATATCAATGACCACATGGACGTACATAAGCAATATCCACAGAAGCATACATAGTGTGTATGTGCTCAATAAATGCAGTAAAATGACAATAATGGCTAAATACACAGCCCAAAAACTAGCCAATAACACTTGCAAGTGTCTATCAACTCTGATATTTTAGGCTCAAAAAACTTGCATAAATTTGCATCAATTGCTCCCACCAAAACTGAAACCTTTCAAGAAACCTGTAGTTTTACGAGTGTGGCTGAAAACACAGGCCCAAAGGTTGATATTTATTGTCAGAGAAGTACAAAGAACACTCTTCTTGATGTTCTTGGACCTGTGTGAAGAGAACTATGTGTAGAAGTACTCCAAAATGGCTCCAAAAGATACCCAAAAATGCTTCAAAAATAGGCTTTGAAAGCAAAGAATGAAGCTTTGAGAGACCAAAACGTGTTCAAGGTAATGTCAACCTTAGTCTTTCCCCTCTTCAGACACCACAAGAGTGTAGCTTAGTGGCAAGAGATTGTCACGGTTAAGCGAGCTTCGAGGGGAACAATACTGGGATGGGTGACCTCCGGGGAAGTACCAGGAACCTCTATATTCCTTGATCGTTGAGGTCCTCCCTCGCATGCAGCCAATGGCGCCAACGGTGACTTCAGTGACTCGGATGACAAGGTATGCCAAGGTCTATGCCTTGGTCTCCGCCTTAGTCGTAAGCCTTGGAGAAAGCCTTGGGGGGGGGGGGGGGGGGGCTCGCTTCGCTCGCACAAAAGGAACAAAGCTTTTGCCTCCAACTGCTCTAATACCAGTGAAGTATTTCGATGGCGATGAACCACAACGTGCTCTCCTTCTCGAGAGCTTCACGAGGATATGCTCGGAGTAGAAAACCAAGCTCCTAAGGCTGCACACAGTACTCCACACAGAGGCTATAGAATACATCCTAGAAGACCTACAACAAGACCACTTGCCCCTAGAGGTTATAGATGTGGAGGAGACTGTTTTATTAGGGAATGTAGAATGCCTTACCACCCACCACCCCCTAGAGTCTAGGAGGGGTATTACACTGGTTGTGGGAAAGAACACTTATTCAGAAATTGCCCCAAGAATCCATCCAAAGCTTTGCCCACATCTTAGATCAATGTAATTAAGGTAATAGAGTCCTCAAGAAGTGACAAAGAATACATTGTGCCATTAAAAGCCATCACCAGGGCCAAAACAAAAGAAATAATGGAAAATCTAAGACATAATCACCCAGAAAAAGAAAACAAGATAGAATCGTTACCCAAAATAGTAGAAGATTGTAGAAAAACCTCGGATACCTCAAAAAGGAAAAAACTCAAAAATTGAAATCAAGAAGAGAAAAAAATTAAAAAACAAGTGGTTGAAACAATTGACTAAAGAGAAGGAAATTTAAAAAAAAAACAAAAAACCCCAAACCTAAGCTAACTAGTCCAACCAATCAAGACACGAAAGTGGTTAAAGAAAACCAAACAAAGGAACATGTAGGATCAATTCTAGCTAATCCTATGCTTGCAGACTAGAAAATGTGGTTAACAACTTATTGGTCCATAATCAGGATAGGACCTAGTCTAGAGCAGTATGATAAAAGTTCCCAATAGAGACCTAGAGAAGGAAAGATTGGAAATATGTAAAAAATTAATTGAAATTGCTCAAACCATGCTAGAACAAGCAATACCTAGACTCCCTAAAATGAGAATCCCAAAAGAACCGTTCTAGGGATGTTTAGAAAACCATAATTCACAACATGAAAAACCAGAACAAACTAAGGAGATCGAAGGAGAATCAGGTTTTGAGACCATAGAAAGAAACCCAATGATTCCAAAAGTGGTAGTGAACTAGCCACATGATTTGTGGGCCAAGGTGCAAGAAGAGAGATGGAAGAAAACTGAGGAACATGTCCCTCCCTTTGAAGAACTAGATGCTTCTACGAACTTTCCTAGGGTAGAGCAGGAGGAAGACTATGAGGAATTATCCAATGCGGAGCAGGATATGGAGGAAGCAATTATTCTAACTACACTTCCCAATTATATGGGTGAATATGAACGAAGATCCGAATTTTTTCATGCCCCAACAATAAGAGGTGAGGAAAAGAAATTCTCATAGGAAACATCAACCATGTTGCAGAAGTTGAAAGGACATAAAGTTCAATGCTCAATAAAGCTAGAAAAACTTTTGCAATTCAAGCCAGGAAGAGATTAGCTAATCAACTAAACTTGAATGAACTAAACATATCTGACAAGGAAGAAAAGCTAGAGAAAACAATAGTTCTTAAGATACGAACCGACAATGTTGGATCTTTTAGTGAGGGAGATGAAGGGAATACGTGTCATCCAATCACATTTAAAGGATATATGACCAAATCCATTCTAGATACAAGAGCTGGAGTAGGGATAGAAACCAAGGAAATTTGGGAGAATTGGGGAAAACCAGCTCTATGACCGACTAGAATGAAGCTACAACTCGTTAGATGGTCATGTAGAAGGACCTTTAAGACTCCTTGAAAATGTAATTCTGATGACTTGTTGAGTAGAATTTGAACACACTTTAGCTATATGCCAGTTTAGCAAGGCAATCAATTACGAGATGATCCTAGGTAGACCATTCATGCGATAGCTAAAGGTAGTTCAAGAATGGGGATGAGATGCTTTATATCTCCAACACCAATGCACAACTACTAAAATAAATCTCCAAAACCTTTCACATCGAGACGCTCCACCTCTTCAATGGAACCCTGTACATAAGGAGAAGGATGATGTGTCAATCCATAGTGCTGGCTCTAGTGACCAATCCTGGATGAATGAAGATACCCAACTATGGATTTTCAAGGTAGCTAAATGAGAAGAGGAAATATTACAATGTTGGCAAGCAAGACATGAGAAACATAGACCTATAGAAGAGCCCACCTACATGCCACAAAAATTTCTTGATGAAGCATTCGAACCACATGGATGGATGGAAATCCTAGCAACACTGGATGTGTGTGTAAATGAAGAAGTGCTGACTATGAATGAGTGTGTGGATGAAGAAGGATACGGCTTAAGCTTGTACATGGTTGTACTAAGGTGAAATAATTGAAAATGAGTGGAAAGTGTGACATCAAACATGGGAAGTATCACGGGACCAAGAAGTAGGTATATGAATGTGTTTGAGTAACCACATGTGCATGAAAGGGGTCAGAAGCTTAAGAAGAGCACATTGCATAAAAGAATTTTAAATTTGGGCTTTAATAGGCTGAAGTATCATAGTCACTTGAGTTCTAGTATCGTGATACTAGAACTCCCTAGTATTGTGATACTCACCAAGTATCACATATTGCCTCCTTGAGTATCGTGATACTAACAAGGTATCATGAATTGTCAAGTAGAGATATCACGTATCGTGAGTAAAGTGACATCGTATTGTGTCAAAGTGGTATCATGTATCACGATCCAAGAAGTATCGTATGGTCTAAAAGAGGTATCGGGTATCATGTACGTGATGAATCGTGTATCACTTGAATATAGTATCGTGTATCAATTGTAGACAAGTATTGTATCGCTAAAGGCTAGTATTGTGTATCGTTTTTAGTGAGTATTGTGTATTGCCAAGTTAACCAGTATCGTATCGTCCAAAGTGACATCATGTATCATTTGGAAAGTGATATCATGTATTGGTTACAAGTAGTATCATGTATCGCCACATAGTGGTATCGCGTATCGTGGGTCAAGTAGTATCGTATCATCTAGGGAAGTATCGTGTATCACGTGAGAGTGGTATCACCCCGAGAGGTATCGTGTATCGTGGGAAACCAAAGTAACCTCAAAGAGAAAAGTGAGAGAAAACAGAAAATTGGGAGAAGCCAAGAGAGCTTAGAAAAGACCCAAGAAATAGGTGGTGAATGAACTTGAGATCCAGATGAGTGTTAAACAATCGAACAAGTGTCATATCTTTTGCAAGAAGTGAAGCCCAACCTGTTGGAGCAGAACAATCAACAATTAGTGATTACATAAAAACCAGAAGTGGAAAAATGAATGGAAGATTGAAGATCAGTTTCAAGAAAGATGAGATTCAGAAACAAAGTTCTTTTGTATATTACTCTTGTAAATATTTTCAATGTATTTGGAAAATTGACGAGTCAGACTCATATATATATATAGATACATGTTCATAGTCGTAGAGGGAGAGATATAGAAGTGATAGAGAAGACAATAGATGTGAAGAATAGAAGAATAGGAGAGAATCAGATGAACATTATGCATGTCATCCATCAGATGTATGAAAAGTTATGAGAAGAAAAATCTTTCAGAGAATTGCGCATCGATCTTTTCTTTGATTCTCCTTCTGTAGTTAATCTTTTGAGAAATCCTTTTGAACATGTCTAAATCCATAGTTAATCCATCTATGGTTAAAGTTTGAGAGTCCAATTGCAAACAGGCTGAGAGAATTTTGAATAGGAACATTCATATGTAGAAAGTTCTGAATGTCTTCTGAAACAGGCGCAGATTCGATGACCAAAGAAATGGACAGTGCTCAGTGCATAGTGTAAAGTTTTACACAAATGAGGACTCAAAATTAAAATTGAGAGGTAAGCCATCTATGGCTAAAAGCATTTGATTAAACGGGCTATAGTTTGGGAGAACCATAGCTTAGAAGTTACAAGTGTCAAAGTCGTCATTACAGAGAGACAGTTTCAGACATAGGTACATTGTTTGAGTCATTTCTCACAATCTACTCAAGCATTTGAAGTGTTTTAACTTGGAGAAGATGTGCAACCTCTAGGTGACATTCTCTACAAAGTTTTATCAAAAACTTTACATGAATGGTCAGTCAATGAATGATTAATGTGCAAAAGACTTTTTCTGAGAAGTGATTTTTTCACAGTTGATCAATTTCTTGATAGTTTGGTGATTGTTCTTTAAAATTAAGTGGAGTCTGAAGTTATTCTTGATATAGAGGTGGTCTAACATAAAGGATAGCTTGTTCTTTTGGAGATTAACACTCTCCATCAGTGGTATCAGAGCAGGTTATATCAAAATTGAGGAAAGGGAGACTCCGACTGTTGTAGACATACAAACTTTACATCTCGAAGGATCAAAAGGATAAAGTGTGAAGAAAGATTGAAGGAAGACACATAAAGGCTGTCAAAAGGATTAGAAGGAGCAACATTCGAAACTAAGGTACATTCATTCTTTATAAGGACTAAAGATTTGAGACTACAGGTGAAGCAAGGATGGGAGATAGTCTCCAAATTGAAAATTTGGATAGAGAAAATTATCAAGCTTGGTCTATGAGAATGGAAGCTCATCTTATGAGCAAAGATCTGATGGGATATATCACAGGAGAGGAAGAAAAGCCAGAGTTCAGAGATCCTAGTGTTCCAACTAGGGAGGAGCTAGCAGATGTAAAGATTTGGATGAAGAAGGATGCTCAAGCAAGGAGCATAATCTACATGGCAGTGAATGATTATTTGCTTCCTCATATTAGAGGACTTGAAAGTGCAAGTGATATTTGGAATGCTTTGGAAGAGCATTTTCAGAACACAACCAAATCAAGGAAAGCTTCATTATGGGCAGAGTTCACTACCTTCAAGAAGAAGGCTTCACAATCAATATCTGATTATGTGACAAAGATGAAGGACATTGCAAATTCTTGTTGGAGATAGACGTCTGCGGAAGCACGCGAACAGCACAAGGAAGAAGAAGAAGCTTGGAGCACAAACACACAATACTGAATGTATTACTAGAGAATGTACAAAGATAAGTAGCCCATTAGGGCAATAGGCGTATATACAAGCTGGGGGAAAAAAACCTCCTAAAGAGGGAAAAAAGTGCCCCGGCGGTCCTAGTGTGTTCACACACATCACTACCTAAATATATCAACAAATCCCCCCTGGGAGTGATGCGGTGAACAAGGAGCTGGCACTCATGCATAAGGAAGTGCCAAGCTATGTGGAAATCACTCCACAAAAGGAAGTAAGCCCAAAGCTTTTGCGGAAAGCTTCAAACTTCTCCCTAGGCAGAGCCTTGGTGAAAAGGTCTGCAATGTTCTCTTGCGTGGGCACATATGCCAAGCTGATCTCCCCAGCAGAGAACCTCTCCCTGACATAGTGATAATGCACCTCAATGTGCTTAGTGCGAGCATGGAACACAGGGTTCCTCGCAACTGCCAATGTGCTCTGACTATCAGTGTAGATGGTGGTGGCAGAAGACTGGCCAACACCCAAATCAGCCATAAGGCGTCTGAGCCACACACACTCAACAGTCGCTGTGAAAGCTGCCCTATACTCAGCCTCACAACTAGAAGTGGCCACAGTAGGCTGCTTCTTGCTCAACCAAGATATACATGAGCTACCAAGCATGAAGCAAAAACCACTGGTGGACACACGAGTGTCATAGCAACCAGCCCAATCTGAGTCAGAAAAAGCATGCAAATCTGGCGGTAGTGATCCCCCCCTTGGGATAAAACAACCCAAGTAGCCGACTACCACTCAAGTAGCGAAAGATGCGCTTAACCGCCTTCCAATGCGTGACTCTTGGGCAATGCATAAACCTGCTCATCTGTGAAACAGCAAACTGAATATCTGGCCGAGTAATGCATAAGTAAATCAAGCATCCAACAGCCTACTGATAGAGAACAGCATCAAATGCATCTCCAGCATCATGAAGACTCAATCGTAAGCCTGTCTCCATAGGAGTGGCAATAGGCTTACAGTCTTCAAGGCCAAAACGCTGCAATAATGTGTCAATATATTTTGTTTGACACAAAGCCATTCCACCATCAACTTGCATAAACTGAATGCCCAAATAGTGATGCAAATGCCCCAAATCAGACATCTCAAATGAGGCATGCAAATCAGCCTTGAAATCAGCAATATGCTTCTCAATAGGACCAGTGAGCAGCATGTCATCAACATAGACAACAATGATCAGAAGCACATCATTAGCATGCTTAACATATAAGGTGCTTTCAGTTGGACTGTTCACAAAACCATGTGCAACCAGATAGGCATGTATCTTCTCATACCAAGCACGTGGTGCTTGCTTTAAACCATATAATGCCTTCTTTAACCTGCACACCTGGTTTTCATGCCCTTTCTGCACAAAGCCACGGGGCTGAAAAACATACACTTCTTCATGTAAGTCACCATTCAGAAATGTTGTTTTAATGTCCAACTGATGTACATTCCAACCATGATGGGCTGCAAGTGCACAAATGCTCCGAACAGTAGTCATACGACATGTAGGTGCAAAGGTCTCATCAAAATCAATGCCTCTTTCCTGCGCATAACCCTTTGCAACAAGCCTAGCCTTATACCTGTCAACTGTACCATCAGGTTTACACTTCAGCTTGTATACCCACTTAGTGCCAATGGCCTTCTTGTCAGGAGGCAAGTCACATAAAGACCATGTACCATTCTTCATTATAGCATCATATTCAGATTGCATGGCAGCCATCCAATTTTCTGACTTCTGTGCTTCATCAAAAGAAACAGGCTCATTCTCATCATAGAGACTAGACGCAGCCATAGCATAGCAATCTGATGCAAAGGAGGCACTATGAGAGCCTGAACGAGTACGATATGACAAAGGTGCATCTAATTTGCTGTCATGCAAAGTCTGCACCAGCCATTTTGGCATAGTTTTTGCCTGCTCAATATCAGCTCTCTCATCAACAAGTGCATCATGTAAATCTGCATCAGAAATAGAATGATCTGCATCATCATATGAAACCTGCAAGGGCTGAGAAGTTGCCTCATTAGGACCAGCACTAGATTGTCCACCTGTAAAAAGAGGCATCAACGTATCATACATGTCTTTGGAGTCAACAGATGTCTCCTTAGTACATGAAAGCAATGGTTGAATTACATGCTGACAGATTTTCAGCCAAAACCAAAAACTATTTGAAGCACATGAACACTTCGGACTTTGCTTTGAGTGGATATACCCATGCCTGGAAAAATCATCAATGAAAGTCACGAAGTAAAGGTAATTTCCAAAAGAGGGTGTCTGCATAGGACCACAGACATCACTATGTACAAGCTGCAATTTCTGCGTAGCCGGAACTGAACCATCTTTTGGAAATGAAGAACGCTGCATTTTGCCCAAAATACAGCCTTCACAAACATGTTTTCCAGGAGCCTCAAGTTTGGGCAAAGAGGACACCATTTCAGATTTCTGCAGGCGTAGCAAACTAGCAAAATTCAGATGACCAAAGCGTGCATGCCAAAGCTTTGCATCCGACATAGCCTGAGAATCATGAACTACACATGCCGAATCATTCATAGATCTTTCATAGTCTATGAGCATATACAGCCCACGACATAAAATGCCAGAAGCAATAATCACATCACCATTTGAGAGATCATGGACTGTACACCTGTCATCAACGAATTTCACAACCAAGCCAATCTTGGCTAATGCAGAAACTGATAACAGGTTCTTTTTGATCCCTGGCACAAATAAAGCATCTGACAAAGTGAAAGAACTACCATCAGCAGTAGTCAGTCTTACCAACTCCCATAATAGGATAAGAGGATTTATTGGCGCATGTGACAGTATTCCCTGTAGGGGCAGGCTCGAGTGAAGAGAAGAAACTGCGTTGCGAGGTAATATGTTTGGTCGCCCCACTGTCAAAGTACCAAACATCTCAGTCTCCTGCAGACATGCACTGATCATGAGAAGATGGGTCAAAACTGCAGACAGTAGTAAACGCCCATTCTTCTTCCTGCACAAGATTTATAGACTCTGTTTTTGGTGTAGAGGCCTCTGCAACAACCATTCTAGCCTCTTTCTTCTTTGCCTCTTTAGCAGCCAGTTTTGGATAGTTCTTTATGATATGATCACTTCCTTTACAATACTTGCAAAACAATTTCTTCTTTTCTGATTTCTTCTCATCTTTATCCTGGTTCTTCGATTGTGCAGCATTTGCAGATTTCTGCTTACTAGTAGAAGAGCTCCATTTTCCTTTGCCCTTCTCACTAGCCAGGAAAGCTTGATCTGCAACACGCATAATGGACCTGTTCTGCCTGGACTGATCTTCCTGCAACAGAACAAAGACTAACTCCTCAAATGACAAGGCATTTGGATTGCCTTTCATCATCAACTGAAGAGTAGAAGCAAAACTCTGATATGAATCAGGAAGACCATTTAGAACGGTCTGCACAAGTGAGCTATCTGGTATAACCTCATCAGCAGAAATCAACTGTTCCTTCAAATCTTTGATCTTCGTTAAGAAATTGTCCATAGAATCACCTTCATTCATGTGCTCACTCTCCAACTGTTTTCGAAGGTAAGCAACACGAGCCTCATTCCTAGCCTGGTACAAAGTGGTAAGTGTATCCCAAGCATCCTTTGATGTTCTGCAAGAGCGAATGTGAGGAATAATGGTACGTTTGACAGACAAAGCTATCAATGCATGTGCCTGGGCATCTCTACCATCCCAGCGAATCTGCTCTGCAGTAGGTGCAACAGAAACAGCAGCACAAACAGGAATCTTCGGAATATCATCTTTGACACCATCTTCATCAGCTCCAGCACCCGTATTTGCAGTACCTGTCGTTACAGGTGTAACAGGACGTCTTTCAACACCCTGCACAATGTTCCACAATCCTTTTGCAACCAGTACATGTCGCATCATATAAGCCCATAATGGGTAGTTGGTACCATCCAACTTATCCTCAACAGCCAACATACGGAATACATCACTGCTTTCAGCCATGGCCGGTGACTAAAATACCTTGATGCAAAAAATTGATTGTATCTCAAAAAGTTGAACGGAACTACCCAGACGAGTTCTGCTAGACCTGTAGCAGACTTCGAGATGCTTAAACTGGCGAACAGAAACTAGTATAGACCTTTGGCACAAAAGGATGAAATAGCCTGCACAAGCGCTGCGATAGTGCGTTCGGAGGCCGAAACGAGCTCAGATCGCGATTTCGGCACCACAAAGCGAAGCTGTTTTGATCTCACCCTGGGTATGCTCACCAAATTTCGTGCGAATCTGAGACTGCAAACGGAGGAGTGTCGACGGCGCCCTAGAAGAAGTGACAACCTGCTCTAATACCAATTGTTGGAGATAGACGTCTGCGGAAGCACGCGAACAGCACAAGGAAGAAGAAGAAGCTTGGAGCACAAACACACAATACTGAATGTATTACTAGAGAATGTACAAAGATAAGTAGCCCATTAGGGCAATAGGCGTAATATACAAGCGGGGGGAAAAAAACCTCCTAAAGAGGGAAAAAAGTGCCCCGGCGATCCTAGTGTGTTCACACACATCACTACCTAAATATATCAACAATTCTTTAGGTGCAGTGGATGAAGATATTGAAGAAGATAAATTGGTAAGACAAATTCTCACAGGGCTAAGAGGAGATGAGACATGGAAGCCTTTTATTTTGTCTACAGAACTTTCATTAGATCATTTCACTCCTGATCTAAGTCAATTGTTAGGACATATGCTAACTTTTGAGAATGATATCAAAGGAGATATTGATAAGAGTGCAGGTCATGCAATGTATTCTAAAGACAAGAAGAAAGCTAGCAAAGGAAAGCAACAATCAGTTGAAGATGAAGGTACTCCAAGCCAAGCTAACTTCCTAAGAGGAAGAGGAAGTGGCAGAAATAGAGGAAGAGGCAGAAATAACAAAGATAATGTCAGAGCTTGTTGGATATGTGGTAAGACCAATCATCTATCTCATGATTGTTGGCACAATAATCAAAGCAATGGTAATTTTAATCAGAATTTTAATCAAAGAGGAAGAGGTGGCAGATATCAGAGAGGAAACTTCAGAGGTAGAGGTGGTAGGAATTCTTTTGGAAGAGGTGGAGGAAGAAACTTCCAAAATCAATCATATAATAACACCTACTACAATTATGCATCAGATCAGAAAGAAGACTCGACTCTTATTATGAATGCAACATGTGAAGCCTCACATGAAGACATGAGAGTATTTTATATTGACTCAGGATGTAGCAATCATCTGAGTGGAAACATTGCCTTGATGACTGATTTAGATTATAATGCAATTAATCATACAGTTCAAAGAGGTGATAATACAAAGCACAAGGTAAAGTCAATTGGTTCAGTCAAAGCCAAAGATGGAAGCACTCTCTTGAGTAAGGTTTTGTATGTTCCTACAATTCCTAAAAATCTGATAAGTCTAGTGTGGAAAAAGGATATGAGGTAAGGTTCACTAATGATGGAGTTTATGTTGAAGACCCTAGTCAAGGGTATAAACAGATTGTTACAGGGAAGAAGGAAGGAAGGCTCTTCACATTAAAGGTACAAGGAAATATTGGACATGCTATGTTTGCATATGGAGAGCAAAAGGTGTCAGAATTGGATCTTTGGCACAAAAGACTTGGACACTTTAATGAGAGAGGTATCAAAGAAATGATAAACAATGGTTCAGTACTTGGATTGCCTAACATTGCAGGTCAACACATGACATACAGATGTGAAGCATGTCAGTTAGGTAAGGCTCATAAGCAATCATACAATAAGCATGGTTTTATGTATTCAGAAAGACTTGAATTGGTACATAGAGATGTGTGGGGTCCTTCAAAGGACTTTAGTAGAAATGGTTCAAGATATTATGTCATATATGTTGATGATGCTACCAGGTGGATCACAATCTATGTGATCAAAGACAAATCAGAAGTGTTTAATACATTTAAACACTATCATGCATATGCAGAAAGAATTACAGGTCAAAAATTGAAGAGGTTAAGGTCAGATGGAGGGGGAGAGTATTTCTCTAATGAGTTCAATGATTATTTGTGGAATGCAGGTATAAAGAGGGAAATTACTTGCAGGTACTCTCCTCAACAAAATGGGGTAGCAGAAAGAAGAAATAGGACACTTGTTGAATTTGCAAGATCCATGTTGAAAGAGAAAAATTGTTCAAATTATTTATGGGCTGAGGCTGTAAACACAGCCACATATTTGGTTAATAGATTGCCTTGTAAAGCTTTGCAGGGTATGACACCATATGAAGCTTGGTGGGGTAAGAGACCTACCTTGGATCATTGTACAATATTTGGATGCCTGGCATATGCATATGTGCCATCTCAATTGAGGCATAAATTGGAGCCCAAAGCAGAGAAGTATGTATTCATTGGTTATGATGACAAGCAGATGGGTTATAGGTTGTGGAGTCCATCCACAAAACAATTCTTTGTGTCCAAGGATGTTACATTTGATGAGCAAAGTACTTGGTATGCAGGTACATCTAATGTGTATGCAGAAGTTGAAGAAATTATGAATCAGAAGAAAGGTAAAACAAAGGTTCAGATATTTGATGAAGAAGAGAAAAATGAAATACAAGTTGGAGGAGAAGAAGTGCCAAGGTTTGATCCAGAATGTGATGAACCAGAAACTTCAAGAAGTGGAGAACTCAGAAGGTCTACAAGGCACAAATGGCAACCTACAAGGTATAGCTATGATACTTCATTCTTGACTACTAAGGATTATGCTTACATGAGAAAAGCAGATGAAGATCCATCTACATATGATGAAGCTAAAGGGAAGAAGAATTGGGAAGAAGCTATGCAAGAGGAGTATGATGCATTGATGGAAAACCAGACATGGGATCTGGTTCCTAAACCTAATAGCCAGAAAATTATTGGATGTAAGTGGGTTTACAAAACAAAAAGATTTGCAGATGGTAGTGTGTCTAGGTACAAAGCCAGACTTGTTGTGAAGGGATATGCACAGACATATGGAGTGGACTATGATGAGACTTATAGTCCTGTGGCAAAGATGACAACTATCAGAACACTCATAGCAATTGCTGCTTGCAAAGGTTGGAAATTATCTCAATTAGATGTTAAAAATGCTTTTTTGAATGGTTACATTTCAGATGAAGTTTACATGGAGCAACCAGAAGGGTTCAAAGATCAAGTGTATCCAAATTATGTGTGTAAGCTCAAGAGAGCTTTGTATGGATTGAAGCAGGCCCCAAGGGCATGGAATTATAGGCTTGTAAAGTTCTTGAAGGAACTTGGATTTCAAGCATCAAAGGCAGATAGTAGATTGCTAGTCAAAGCAAGTGAAGATGGATTTATTTATGTTTGTATTTATGTTGATGACATAATACTTACAGGAATAGATGATAAAGGCATACAAATAATTAAGAAACAGATGGAGAAAGAATTCAAAATCAGTGATTTGGGAAATTTGTCATTCTTCTTGGGAATGGAGATTTCATATACTCAACATGGAGTATATGTAACTCAAGAAAGGTATCTAAAAAATTTGCTAACCAAATTTAAAATGGAAGATTTCAGGATAGCACCAACTCCAATGGAAATGAATCATAGATTGACTAAATATGGAGGAGAAGAATTCAAAGATATGAAGCTCTATCAGATTTTGGTTGGTAGCTTGATTTATGCTACATTAACAAGGCCTGATTTGTCATATGCAGTTGGAGTTCTATCTCAATTCATGCATTGTCCTAGAAAGGAACATTGGATTGCAGGACAAAGAGTACTTAGGTACATCAAGGGTACACTCAAAGAAGGGTTGTACTATGGGTTTACTTCAGATACAAGAGTCAAAATATACAGTGATGCAGATTGGGCAGGTAATTTGGATGATAGAAGATCAACACATGGATATTTGTGTTATGTGGGAGATAAGCTAATCTCATGGTGTTCTAAGAAGCAACATACAGTTGCTTTATCATCTACAGAAGCAGAATACAAAGGCATGGTGGAAGCTGCAAAGGAAGTAATATGGCTAAAGACACTTATGAAGAGTTTTGATGTGATTCAGAGTACTCCTATCATTTGTGGAGACAATATGAGTTCTTTATATTTGGTAGCAAATCCTGTGTTTCATGCTAGAACTAAACATATTGAAATTCAGTATCATTTTTTGAGAGAGAAGGTTATTGATAAAGAAATTGAAGTCATGCATACTCCTACAAAAGATCAACTTGCAGATATGATGACAAAAAGTTTGGATGGACCAAAGTTGCAGAGGTTTAAAGATATGGCAGGAATAAAGAAGATGCAGGTAATCACAATTGATGATTGAGGGGGAGCTGTTGGAGCAGAACAATCAACAATTAGTGATTACATAAAAACCAGAAGTGGAAAAATGAATGGAAGATTGAAGATCAGTTTCAAGAAAGAGGAGATTCAGAAAACAAAGTTCTTTTGTATATTACTCTTGTAAATATTTTCAATGTATTTGGAAAATTGACGAGTCAGACTCATATATATATATATATAGCTACATGTTCATAGTCGTAGAGGGAGAGATATAGAAGTGATAGAGAAGACAATAGATGTGAAGAATAGAAGAATAGGAGAGAATGAGATGAACATTATGCATGTCATCCATCAGATGTATGAAAAGTTATGAGAAGAAAAATCTTTCAGAGAATTGCGCGTCGATCTTTTCTTTGATTCTCCTTCTGTAGTTAATCTTTTGAGAAATCCTTTTGAACATGTCTAAATCCATAGTTAATCCATCTATGGTTAAATTTTGAGAGTCCAATTGCAAACATGCTGAGAGAATTTTGAATAGGAACATTCATATGTAGAAAGTTCTGAATGTCTTCTGAAACAGGCGCAGATTCGATGACCAAAGAAATGGACAGTGCTCAGTGCATAGTGTAAAGTTTTACACAAATGAGGACTCAAAATTTAAGTTGAGAGGTAATCCATCTATGGCTAAAAGCATTTGATTAAATGGGCTATAATTTGGGAGAACCATAGCTTAGAAGTTATAGGTGTCAAAGTCGTCATTACAGAGAGACAGTTTCAGACATAGGTACATTGTTTGAGTCATTTCTCACAATCTACTCAAGCATTTGAAGTGTTTTAACTTGGAGAAGATGTGCAACCTCTAGGCAACATACTCTACAAAGTTTTATAAAAAACTTTACATGAATGATCAGTCAATGAATGATTAATGTGCAGCAGACTTTTTCTGAGAAGTGATTTATCACAGTTGATCAATTTCTTGATAGTTTGGTGATTGTTCTTTAAAATTAAGTGGAGTCTGAAGTTATTCTTGATATAGAGGTGGTCTAACATCAAGGATATCTTGTTCTTTTGGAGATTAACACTCTCCATCACAACCAAGCCATCATTCTATCTACTCAAACACTTACAGTGACTCTGAGGAGGAAATACTCATGGCTTCTAAGGACATGCATAGTCTAGTACCTATGGAAGGCTTTATGTCTACTGTGGAAGGAGAATATCAGACTTCCTTGCACTGTGTGTCCACTAACCTACAAGGAGTACCCATCTACCTTGATGGTTTAAATAGGTTGGTAGCAAGAATGATAAATACTACGGAATCAAAGATAGTTCTTGGACAAGTTGTCAAGTATGAAGGTGGTGTTTACATGGACAAGATGGGCCAGATGTATGTAGTAACCAAAAATCCTGACCAGATTAACGATAAAGGAGAGTTAGAGGGACAATGAACTCTAAGGAGACCCAACAATGGAGACACTATGACTACCCCCAAGGGAAAGTCAATGGTGACTCAAGTACTAAGAGGAGACCTAATACCCCAAGATGACTACCTAATGGATGTGTACTTGGTACATGGATTAGACTTAATCTTACAAACTGATTCAATAACACAAGGAGAAGGCAACAACACTATATACGAGTTTAGGGACCCAAAAGATGCATCTAAAGTTACTTACCTAAACCAAAATCAAAGGAGATATTGATCGATAGATGAAGTGGATAGGCCCTATACTCTCTCCTCGAGAGCAGGCAACTACCTCACAAAACCCATTCGGAACCCATCAAGGCATGGAAAACATGACATCAGGAAAAACTAGCCAATGCAGTGTTCCCATCAGACTGCACGTACAATTTGCTATGCCAGGAATGAATCCCCATAGCCAAACTAGTCAAGGGACGAGAAATATGAATAGGCCAACCTTTAGAGCAAGAACACCACAAGGTCTAGGATAGAGAATGCACCCAATGAGACCAACAATTCCCATCATAATTCGACCCCCAGAGCCGGGAAGGAGACTGAGACCAATCCAAGTGGCCAAATGTATGCAAACTCATTACAATGGAACAGGAGAACTGTATGATCACATTGCAGAATTCAAACAAGTATTGGGAGTAGAGCAATTGGATGAATTTTTCATACAATATGAATCCTTTGGGCTAACCCTCACAGGAACGGCCTTGACTTGGTTCCAACCCCCGGATCCAAATCATTTTGGCAATATTGAACAATTCTTCCAAGAAGTCATTGGGGAGTTCACTAAGCGGGGAATCAAGCACAATTCATCATCCTTAATCCATAGTTTCAAACAGGATCCTAATGAGATGGTGAAAAATGAAGCTTAAAGATTTAATCAGTATGTTGACCGATGTCGTGTGATGGAGAGAACTTCCAAGCAAAAAATGATAAACAAAACATTGAGGACACTAGTATATGGAAAACGATTGCAAACACTGAGTGAGCGCCTTCAAGAGTGCATAGATTTGGAGGAAAACTTAGCAGAAGACCTTAAAGTCACACAAAATTCCACCAAGCTAGAGGACACAAGGAGGAATGCAACTTCTAGTACAAGTAATGTTGAGGAGTTGACAGAGTTAGTAGCTAAGAAATTGGGAGTACAAGGACATAGGAACTATAACCCTCCCCCCCTTGAGAATGCCAATGTTAAGAAGATGTACACTTTGTGGTGGAGATCATCCCTCCCATGCCTGCACAATAGGAGGTTTAGGGTTGTCACAACCTTAGTCCTACAATAGATAGCCAACTCAGGGAATTAATATGTACTATCACATTGAGCAAAAGTACACCAACCACAACACTGAGAACTGCCCATTTAATAGGCAGCCAAGACTAGTTGTACCACCTCAGTATAGACCGTATGGATATCCTCCTAGGGAACAAGGTAGAAAAGCTCGAAGGTATAATCCTTACCCATGACCACAAGTAGCATCAAGACCATATGAACATGGCGCATATGGCCAACCACAACCCGTACGAGGACAACAACCACCCCACCCACATAATGTAGTACTAGTAACGTATACCCAATCGGAGGAAAACGTGTCATGAGCATAAAGGAAACCATCATAAACCTCAGATTCTATGTGACTTTACATATCTCATGATTGGTTTAGAATTTGGAGAAACTAATGCCTTCATTGCATCCAAAACGTGCCAAAACCCCAAAATCGATTGTCTATTTGCTAAATTCTGACACCTGAAAGTCTTATTTCCAGTTGATGATATCATTGATGACATCATCAATTTGTAATTGCCCTTGAACCACCCTTGGAAAACCTATATAAGGAGGGGTTGGCCACATTAATTCTTAGTCTTGCCAATACCAATCTTGGGAGCTCAAGGAGTTGTGTTGGTGAACTTGGAGAACTTGGCTCTTCTTCGTGACTTCTTGTAGTTTCTTCTTCATCTTCCTGCACTTCATGTTTATACCAAGATTTATCTTCATGAAAAATAACATCTCTCGAAACAATTACCTCTCTCGTATCTAGGTTCACACATCTATATCCTGGTTGCCCTTCTGCCATACCAATGAAAACCATTTTTTGTGACCTTGGATCCAACTTTGACCTTAACTGTTGTGGAACATGAACAAAACATATGCTTCCAAAAATTCTACAATTAGCAATATCTAGTTTTGATCCATAAAACAATTCATAAGGTGCAATATGTACATGACTTTGAGTAGGTGGTAACCTGTTCATCACATAAACTGCCATATTGCATGCTTCAGCCCAAAAAGTAAGTGGTAAGTCCTTTTCATTTAACATGCACCTACCCATCTCCAAGATAGACCTGTTTCTTCTTTCGGCCACACCATTTTGTTGAGGTGTCCTCCAAAAATGCAAGAAACTGATTAGAAAAATATTCACCTCATCCATCTGATCTCAACCTTCTTATGCTTCGACCTATTTGCTTTTCAACCAATGATTTAAACTTCTTGAACATGTCAAACACTTCAGATTTGTATTTCATAAAATAAATGAATGTAAACTTTGAGAAGTCATCAATAAATGTTACAAAGTACTTGCTACCTGCCATGGACTCTTCTTGAGATGGACCCCATACATCAGTATGAATCAAGTCCAAAATACCTCTTCTTTGCAATCCTGCTTTTGAAAAAGGACTTCGTATCTGTTTTCCAAACTGACATGCCTCACAAACAAAATCCAAATCTTGCTTAGGTAGTTGTGGTAAACCTTCAACCAATGATTTCTTTGCAATATCTTTTAACCTACCAACACTGGTGTTTCCTAATCTTTTATGCCATAAATCCAATTGACTTACTTGAGTCCCATTATTGTATAACCTGCATAATTTGGAACTTCAACTTCATAAGTATATAATCTGTTTACCTTTTGTCCTTTTATAAAAAAATTTCCATCCTTCTTCTGATAAGACTGCCACTGATTATTGTCAAAATCAACCTTTACTCCATTGTCCTCCATCTATACAACTGAAATCAAATTTCTTGTAATAGTAGGAACAAATAAAACATCTCTAAGAGTAACATGTTCATTAAGTGGACAATCACCAATGTAAACTACTTCATGCTCAATACTATCTCCTGTAGCAATTATGACTCTTGAATCAGGATTGTGTAAGTTCACAAACATATTCATGTTGTGACTCATGTGGTTTGAGCAACCACTATCTACATACCAAGTTTTGTTGTTTACCTTCCTCTTATGTGTCTCTATATGCATACCAATAAGAACGTTTTCCTTCTGTGTTTGAGCCTCCTCTTGTACTATGTTGTTGTTGTGATGCATGTGATCTTGACCTCTTCCTCTTTGTCGTCCTCTAAAACCACCTCTTCTTTTCGGATTGGAGAAGCAATCCTTGGCATAATGACCAACTTTACCACAATAATGGCAAGTAAAGTTACCTTGCTGGTTTGGTTGAGTTTGTTGACTTTGTTGTGTTGTTCTTCCTCCTCTAGTAGCATTGAAGCTTCCTCTTCCTCTTGCATTGTTGTTGAATCTTCCTCCTCCTCTCCAATTTCCTCTACCTCATGATCTATTTGATGAAGTATAAAGAGCTTGTCCTTGACTACCTCTTTGCAAATGGTAAGAGTTCCCACCTTCTATGTTGATTTCTTCAGTCATCATGAGCGTTTGTAAATCTTCAAAGGATGGTAGATTCTCTCGAGTCATGAAAGACTTCCATCTTTCATCTTCTCTCAAGCCATTTAACATGCTATTAAAATTTATATCCTCACTAGGAGATGCATCAATAGAGGCTAATGCTTCATAAGAGATTTTACCTCAAGAACATAATCATTAACTGATTGTCATGGCTTCTTTTTTACTCTTGTCAACTCACCAATAAGTTGTGTTTGCCTCGCTATGTTGGTAGTTGCAAATAACCTTTCTAGAGACTCCCAAGCCTCTCTACTAGTATTCAAACCTCTTATATGCCCAAGCATAGTATTGGAAACTGTTTGTAATATAATAAACAAAACTCTTCTATCTCTTTCGATCCATTGTTGCTCTCTTGCTCGATCCACTTGTGTAGGAGCTTCTGGTAATACCGGCTTCACTTCTGTACCTGTTATCAATCCCCAAAGACCTTTAGACATGATATAAGACTCCATTATAAATCGCCACATGGGATAATTTCTCCCATCTGATAACTTCTCAGTGGATGCACTCAAATCTGCCATGTTGAATTGTTGTAAACAAAGAAGATAATGCAATAAGTTGTATGAAAGATATGATAAAAAAACAAAAGCTCTGATACCACAATGTTGTGTTTACAAACTTGTAAACATCAAAGTACACAATGAAACATGATGAGATCTCCCAAGATCTTTAAAACACCAACCAAATATTTCCAAGCTTCAAAAACAAACTTTCCTCCAAACTTTCAAGAAAACAGAAATAGGTCACTGTAGCAAAATAACCACCAGAACCTCTGTGAGTAGAATTTGATAAAGCTAATCATATATCCTAAAATTAGTCTCTAAGTAGCATGCTTTACAAACAAAAAACATCAAAAAAGGTGGATTATAGCTCCCGAACAAGCAGCTTGAAGTCAAGGCATGAGAAGGACTACAACACCAAGGTATGACTAACTGTCTGAATTGAAAATTGATGTACAGCAGCACAAAAACTTAAAGATATATGGAAAATTTTAATAGGATAAAAATTATGGGAGCTAAGGAAACTCCTCCAAGTGAAATCACTCAAAAAGACCTCATAACGATTGAGATATGAAAGTTTGAAGAGAGGTATGTCTCTGATGAGGTACCGGATAGACACAAAAAAGAAGATCTACAAACAACGCCTACTTGCGTGGAGTTTCTCATTGCAAATTGTACAAAAACTGATCTACTTATATAGTAAAAGCTGTAAGCTTCGCAACGCAATAAAAATCACTCAATTTGGACATCTACACTAAGAGAACCACTCTTTTTATTGAGAGGCTATCAACAGAAGCACCTTCCTTGTCTAAAAATAGATACCTCTCCTTTCCTTCTTACTTTTATCTACTTTTGCTCTAAATTTGAAGATGTGAATGCCTCCACATGTTATTTTTCATAACTAATAAGATCCACAAGCTTCCATATACCATTTTTAATCATTAATAAAATCCACAAGACTCCAAGATTACTTTAGAGCTTGTTTTTATGTAAAACTTCTCAATAACCATGAATTCTTATAACAAGTATTAATCATTCAAGAAGTGAGTACCACGGTCATTGACCAATTCTATTGGCAAACCATATCTTGAAAATACATTCTTGAATAGAAACTTGGATATAGTTTGTGCATCGTTCTTCCTAGTGGCTTTCACTTCTACCCATTTGGTTAGATAGTCTATGGCAACAATAATATACTCAACATGTGAACTCTTAAGTGGGGGATTAATAGGACCAACAAAGTCTATTCCCCACATGGATAATGCATGTCCTCCCATCATGGGTCTCAGTGGCATCTCATCCTTGCATATCAGATATTGAGTGTGTTGGCATATGTCGCACTACTTCACGTAGGTATAAGCATCCATGTGAAGGGTTGGTCACCAAAGACTTGCGAATAGTATTGCTTTGATCACTTTATCTAGTCCAAAGTATCCTCCCACCACACATTGGTAAGCAGTTTCTAAGATATTAAGAGATTCACTTTCATAAACACATAGCTTAAGATATCCATCTGTCCATGTATATATAGATTATCTTCAATGAGAGTATAGTCTAAGGCTTCATGTTCTAAGCTTCATTGCCTAGCTAGCATCATCTCTTGAGGGAAAGTTTTTGTCTTCACAAAGTCAACCAAAGGACTGCTCCAATCCATCATTAGTGATACTTGATATAGAGTAGCATGTTCTACCGGTGGCCTATTGCAATAGGTTGGACAATCGTTACACATCCTATGGACATCTACTTCCATGGTTGGCCAATATACACATAATCTTGGTGAGTCTGGAGGGTTAAATGTTTAGAGTTATGTTACTTCAGTGCACCTACATGTGCTAATTGCAACCATTTTGTGTACTCGTCTTCTTCCACACAACAAGCCAATATGCCTTGACTTGTGTGTTTGTCTACACTACCTACCATTATGCAATATTTTTGAGATTTCACCACCTCTTTATCTTTTGCTTTTAGTGCATGATGTTTAGGTCCAAAGAATAGAATGGTCACAATGGTTTCAACCTAGTTAGGCACAATCTCCATGTTGAATAAGTAAGCATTAGGAAGTTCATATGGCACTTGTGGGGACTCTCCTAAAGTAAGTCTAGACAAGTGATCTCCTCTAAGGTGGATCTTACCTTTACTGACAACTACCTCAAAGTTGTATTCCATTAGTAAGAGAAATCTTACTAATTTGCAAGTATTGCAAGGTTTATTCACCATATAGAGTAACACTTTATGGTCCATTAAAAATATAAACTTATTGGCAAGCAGATAATGTATAAACCTTTTAACCACATAGATCATGCCTAGTCCTTCTCTTTCTATTGTAGTATAATTTTTCTCGACTGCATTCAATTGGCTACTTGCATAAGCAATTGGAAGGTCAATGTTACCATTGCCACTAGGTTGTGCTAGCACACATCCTATCGCATAATTGGATGCATCAACATGAACATAGAAGGACTTATTCCAATCTGGTGGAGTCAAGATTGGTGCTGAACACAATTGTCGCTTAAGCTCATCAAAATTTCACACTTTTTGGTTCACTCAAAATTCATTAGAAGGCTGTATAGAGGCTTTGCAATTATTGCATACATGTGGATAGAACATCGGTAATAGCCACAATGTCGCATGAAATCTTGCACTTCCTTGACACTCTTTTATCTAAGTAGCTTGGCAATGACTTTAACTTTATTGTTGTACATTGATATGCCATTCTTTGACACTATGTGTCCTAGAATCTTGCCTTGCCTCACCATGAACACACACTTTTCTAGGTTCAAGCTGACTTGATATTTATGTTTGTCAAAGATAGATTTAAACGAGGATATGTGTTTGTCTAATGTAGGAGTGAGTGCATAGATCATCAACATAGACATCTAAGTTCTTTCACAAGAACTCCTGGAAGACATGACACATCAGTCTTTGAAATGTAGGAGGAGCATTGGTGAGCCCAAAAGGCATCACACAAAATGTGAAGATACCCCACTCTATGGTAAAAGTCATCTTATGCTAATCTAGCAATAACTACTTGATTGTAAGAATCCATCAAGCAAGCTGTAGAGTTCTTTGCTGGCTACACATTCCAACAAATGTTTGGTCATAGGAAGCGGATAGCTATTTCTAATGGTGGCAGCATTGACTGTCTTCAAGTTAATGCACACACATAGCTTTCCATTCTTTTTAGGCTTCAAAGTCTAATCGTTCACTAGTTCGACCATCTTCTTGTTCTCCGTACATATAGAGAATATCCTGTGGGAATTGATCATGAAGGTCATCTACTAGCTTAATGGAAGGAGGATTCTCTCTCTCTTTTGCCCATTTCTCCTCTTGAATCTCTCATAAGAATTCTTGTGAGTATTGATTCACAAAAGGATATATTTCCGAATTATTAGAAGTTGGAACATAAGCTTCCTTGAGAGACAATCTTCTCCTTTCACTTTCATTGTTACTTACCTTTGATGTAGCTAACTTCCCAGATTTGGCAATCATCCTCTCTAGTCTCTCTAGCAATCCATCAAAGTGTAATTATGACTTGGATGAGTTAGTGCAATTGAAAAGATGGATGGCCTCAAACATGGTTTCAAACAGTTCCACCATTTTTGCACAAACCTTACTCCTTTCCAATTCTAAGTCATTTATGGGATAACACTTACTTAACTCTACCACATTTGGTTCTTCTTGAATTCGAGCCTGATATGCCTCGAACGTCATGCCAAGATCTTTTGGAGTAGGATCTCCTAGGACCGATCCTGATCTAGATGGTGGTGGTTCAATGGAATGGTTTTGGTGTAGTCAGGGTGGTGGGTTGTTAGGGTATGTGTGTGTGGGATGCAATCTCTATCAATTTAGCTTTAGTTTCCCTTAATCTCTCTTTGAGTTCACTCATCTTCTTTGTCCATTGTCTCTTCATCCTTTCACGGCTATCTTTCCAGGAACTTGTTCTCTTCTTAGTTATGCTCTTAGTCTCACAGTTGTCTGAGCTCTTCCCTTGATCCATGTCTTGGCTTTGTTGTAGGTCATGAGCTCTAGTTACTACTTGCATTGGGGCAATGGTTGTCATATTCCCACTAGAATCTACTACCAAACAAATTACATTGATTAATGTGATCTTGTGTGCACTGGTTGGAATCTTAAGTCAATCCCTTAGGAGGTGTTTCTTACTACAATTCAGACAAAAGCCTTGAATAGTCACTGATTGGGGTTGTCCTAGTGTAGAGATTGGGCGATCTCAAATGAATTGATCTGCTTGAGACCTATAACATGGACATTTGGGTGCTTGGGCGCTCATCTGTCTTGATTGGAGCCTGGGGTTAGGACTTGTGTACATCACATTCACATTTTTAGGCTCCTATCTGCGTTTCATTAGGGTTTTCATAAGGGTAAATCTCAATGTGCTCTAGTGAATCCATGTAGTAAATCGGTGGACTATCTACATGTGTGGAGTTGAAGCTTTGACCATTCAGATCACTTTCTGAAATCAGTGGGGGCGCAAGCACTATGGCTCTACTCAAGTTGTTATCTGATGATGCATACTTGACTAGGATCACATTGGCTAGGGGTGGAGGTTGTTGACCTAGCATAGGTTGAGGTCTTTGCTAAGCTTCATATGAAGGTTGATAGGATTTTTGGGGCCTAAAGTATTGTTGTGGTCTGTATGGATTTTGGTATCTCCTTGGTTGTTGATATGGCTGCGGATAATTTTGCCTAACCACTTGCTTGTTGTAAAGGCAATCTTGTGCAGTGTGGTTAGTGTATCTCCTCTCAATGGTGTAGTACTAGATATTCAGAATTCCTTGGGGTTGAGCCATGATTGGACAAACATTGGACATGTGGTCTCCTCCACAATTGTAGCATCATTTCACTAAGACCATCCTAGGGGTATGCTTGCTTGAGACTCCTAATTTTGAAGCTACTTTTTCTACCAACTCATCTATTGAAGTTGATGGTCTAGAAGTGAAACTTGTAGCAATGTTTGAGTATTTATAAATCTTTAAAAGCTCTAACTCGTCGCCCAAGTTGTCCGCTATGTCTATACACATATACACACACTGCTCTATGTTTCCTGGTTCCTTCAAGTACATATATGACCGTAATTTTGCACTTAGCAAGCCATCCAAAAACAATGCCACTTGTTTGGCTAGCGTGGGTAAGTTTGGTATAGGACACCTTTTTTGAGTATTGTCTAAACCTTCTTCCAGCTAGTTGGACTCTTTCCTCAAGTATTTCCTTGAAACTATGTATCAGGATTGAGGTATTGTGCCTGATACCACTCCTGGAGAATTCAGTGATGAATGCTCCTAGCAAATCAACCACTCAATGTTCTTGAATTGACCTTGATGTAGTAGTTGAAACCACATCAAGGTTGTATTATTCAGAATAAAGCCAAAAGCGTTGTATTGAGTGAACAAATTTTCAACTTGTCCAGCTCTTAATACTTGTCTAAACTTTGTTACACGATCGTATGGGTCTCTTGTGCCATCTGAGTAGTTCTTCATGGACTTCACCAGTTGAGTAGGCCTCAATATCCTAAGGTGTTATCTAATATTGGCAAGGGAAATTCATCCATGCCTCTTTGATGTCTTGGACCTCTATGCCTCTCCTGACCTGTCATGTCTGTCTCCAATCTTGATCGATCTCTTCCTAAGGCATTTGCAAAGCTCATTTTAGGCCTCTCTTTGCTTCTTTCCTTGTGGGTATCCTGAATTTGAGATGACCCCGCTCCTTACTGGACATGGGACACAATAGATTTGGGTGGAGAGAAAATGACTTCGCCCTTTATGCATGCTTACCATGCTCCATTACTATGAACATTTTTTCTGAAGTTTTATTTAAATAGACAAACTTGCTTGATGTCTCAGAGTCTTTAGATTCATATATTTTGACTCCTTCTACTTCGTCAGGTTGATGTGGTTTAAATCTCTAAAAGGATTCATCTGTATCCCTATTCAAGAATAGTTCAATGCTTTTGTTATCCTAAGGGATCCACTATAGTTGATGATTCTAGTCAAGATGGAGAGGTGCTCAAGGTTTTGAGCCTATGTTTCCTTGTTCTAGGTCTCCTATCTCATTCTTTGGAATGACAATTTTGAACTCAGTTGTCTTGTCTAGTAGGTTGGTGACCACATACATGGTTCCTTGCTTATCAACATATGAGCCCTCTTTGAATTTGAACATTGGGTGTTCGAGTCCAAAGGGTTGATCAGGGTTTTTGAGTTGTCCCAGGGATCTTCACAAACCACCCTCATAGATGCAAGCATCTAATCAGTTGGTCCTAATATATTCCAATTGCGTCTTATAGGGACCTTCTTGTGTCTGTAAATAGGCCATGCATGGACTACCTGAGGGTCTTTCTATGCTGAATGAAATTTTTGAATCACTGGTTTCAGAACTTAGCATGTAGGGATAGTCATTGAGCTATTGAGGTCATGACCTAGCTGTATGATTGACACTACCTTTAAAGGATCTGATGCTTTGTTTATCCTCGCATAGGTGTCTTCCTGATCTAAGGTTCATATGCCTTATCTATTAACCCAATGATTCCTAAGTACAACCACATTGGAGTGTTCTTTTGTCACAATCACTTGTTCTTTTTTAGTTCTTCTTTTGGTGTAAAATCGTGTCCAATTAGTCACGTCGTCACTTGAGTTGTATCATAAGTGAGATGTGATCAATGAATTTCTGTTCTTTTTTGCTTAGAGTTTTCTGGATTAAGATTATAACTATACTTGAACTTGAATGATTAGGTCTTCTTGCACTCGAGTCATGGTTTGTGTAATCCTAATCAATCAATATCTCTACTCACACTTAGACTAGGCTAGAATTTGACTGAGGGGGTTAAGAATTCTTCCCACCTTGAGTTTGGTGCTCTTCTAAGTGTTTCGATGCCCAGGAAGCATGCTCCCCCCAAGCATGATTCGATTGGTAGCTAGCTACTTCTTTGCCCAAGAACTCCAATTGCCTGCAAAAATATCAGATTTCAGCTCAAAATTTCACAATATTTACAACCCTAATTTTTGGTCAAAAATGGATGTCTATCCCGATTGACAGGGTCTATCTATCATGATGGATAAGTTTTCCATCAGGGGTTGTCAATCACGATGGACTGGTCCATCATGATGAACACCTGTCTGTCACGTGATGGATAGTGTCTGTCCCGATGGACAGGGATCCTTGAAACTTCTATCAATTGTCCTTTGTGGTTTGTCACAATGGATACATATCTAGCAAAAAATAGTGTCTATCATGTGAGTGTCAATCAGAATGGACACTTCGTTAGTTGTTATGGATGGTCTATCTTGATGGAGAGTGTTAATCTCCAAAAGAACAAGCTACTCTTGAATTTAGAACACCTCTATATCAAGAGTAACTCCAAACCTTCACCAATTTAGAGGATCAATGACCAATTATCAAAATTTTGACCAAGCTGTGAAGATGATAACTCTACAGAAAGTTTGTTGCACATAACTCTCTCATTGACTTATCAATTGTGTAAACTTTTTGATAAAACTTGCACAAGGTGTCGTCTATAGTTTGCGCACCTTCTCCAAGTTAAAACACTTCAAAAGACTCAATAGATCTTGAGAAATGAACTTAACAAGTCACCTATGTCTAAAATTGTTCTTTTGAGAAGTCGATTCAGACACCTGTAACTTCTAACACTTGGTTCTCTTAATCTAGAACCCGTTTATGAAAATGCTTTTAGCCACAGGTAGCTTACCTTCCAACTTAAAGATTGAGTGCTTGATTGCTCAAAACTTTACACTGGGGAAGGAGAACTGACCAAAACATTAACATCGAATTTTGTGCATGTTTCAGGAACGAGTGAGCTTACCTTCTTCACATATGAATGTTCCTACTCATAATTCTCACGGCCTGTTTACAATTAGGCTCTCAAACTTTAACCATAGACTCATTAACTATGAGCTTAGACATCTACAAAAGGATTCTTGAAATGAACAAGCACAGAAGGACAATACACAGAAAGATCGGGCACAACATTTTTCATTTCTGAGAAATTCTTACATCTGAGTAATGAGAGAAATTCTACTCACTTCTAAAATTCTAATGACATCTAATTCTTCTCAAATCTTGTTCTCAGATAATCTCTCTACTTTGCCCCAACATTTTCTTTGTATATATAGGCAAATTTTTACAAGCTCATGACCATACAAAAGTATATGATGAACTGACTCTAAAATAATGTACATATGTATACACGTCTTTATCTCCTGGATATGCATTTCCTTCATGCTTCATGACTTGGTCTTTTCTTCAGTCCTTGACTTCAAGTCTTCACCCAAAACTTCAATTGTTGATTGCCCTGCACCAACATATCTATCACACTGATAGGCTTTTCTATCACAATGGACACCCAGTCCATCGTGGTATGTCGATTGCAATTGACAACTATTTGTCGTGATTGATGTTATCTACCATGATGGACTGAGGAAACACAATTTTTCTTGTAATTTTTATATTTTTGTGATGTGCACATGCTCTAGACTATTGTGGTGTGCTTTGTTTTACCAAATGCCCAACTTTTTTGTCTATCATGATGGACATAAGCTTTCATCCCGAGGTGCATGCATAGAGATTTTGTACCTATTGGAGTTGTTGCTACTATGGATGCTGATACCTACTAGAAAGCTCACAAAACACATGAAAACACAGTATACATAGTTGCTCTCTCTCTCATGCAAGGGAAATGAGAAGAATGAATAGAAGGAGAGAATATGACTAAAATTGGTGGAATTTCATGGAGGTGGAGATGCATGCACATAGGAGAGGTTCCCAATTTGGGCTTCATGGTAGCCAATGTGAGAGAGGTGCCAAATTTGGGCTTCATGGCACCCAATTTTTGTTTCTTCATCTAGTTTCCTGTAATCGTGTGTCTTACCTTTTTCCATACTATTCAAGTGTACTATCAATTTTTTCCTCTTTTTGGCCTACTTGTGCTTCTTCTACAAAGTCCTCAATTAACTCACATATTTCAAATATGCAACATTCTTCACTGCCCATCATCCAATTTAAGAGTGTATCTTCTTCATGAGGTAAAGAAGGCATTGCCTGAGTGTCCACTGTATACTGAGTAGCCTTAGCAGTGTAGGATCTTTCCTCCAAGTGTATCTACATTTTATTATTGGCCATTGTAATAACCCACAACTTGTTCCTTCCACAATCATGCAATGCTTTTGCTTGCCTTATTCAAGGCCTTCCCAAGAGTAGACGATAAGAGGTCTCTTGTGCTAGGGAAGTAACAACAAAATCTAAGAGAAACTGACAGCCCTGCACTATCATAAGTACCTTTTCAATGATGTGGAGTGGTGTAACTCAATGTTGCTCTGTTAGTGTGACAATAAAAGGTGCTGCCTTGATGAAGTCCAATTTTAATTTTTTCATTGTAAAATCAGGCATCAGATTGATGCTAGAGCCTCCATCTACAATAACATCTATGAAAACTTTGTTTTTTATGGAAAAAGATAATGTAGAACTTTTGTAATCTACTAGTGGCGCAGGAGGAAAATCCACCATGAACCCATCTATACTAGATCATGGGATCAGGTAAGTAAATTGTATGACTTTTAGTAGATCATTTTTCATCCATTTTGATTTAAATTGACCTTGTGGTGAATTCCCTTCAAAATATCCTCGATATTTACCTCTTGAGTATTTTCTTGAGGGCGAGTAGGTTGATCTTTTAGTGAAGTCCTCATTGTGTGGTAGGCATCTTCAATGGCCATTCCATCCTCCAGATCATACCTTTTGCCTTCTTCTTTTTCCTTGATTCCCTCTTGCTCCTCTGCACGAGTTGTCATTGGTTGCCTAGCCCTAGTCATCATAGGCACTGCAGATGATGAAACAACATAAGATTGTGGAGGCATACCTTCTTCTTTTGGAGACATTACAATCATATGGATCGGAGCGGGGCGATTGTGAGGACAATCCCTTGTATAATGATCCTTGGAACTAGGACAATGTTGATACGTAGGTGCGCCCTCAGGTAGAGAGCATTTGCTTTGTACATGACCATAATCTCTGTAACGATAACACATTAAAGGTCTAGTATTTCTAGGTCGATTTTGATGATTCTCCTCTCTAATATATATATTTAAAGTACTAGTATAAAAGGTGTCCGGAACTTGATTGTTACCTCTCTATTGAGCTCCCTTGAGGTAATAACAGTCCCATGCCTGATGGCCAATTTTGTCAGATAATTGACAGCTTACTCTATTGGTGAATTTTATGTGGGAGTGACCATTGTTGTTGCATGTGGTACACTAGACTTGCCTTCGGATGTCCTGAGAGGTTGTCAAATCCTCCACTTCTTGGTGAAGTTGGGCTTCTAAATCTTCATTCTGGCATGTGGGTGGTGAGAAAATATTTTATTTGTGTTGACTTCATTACATCTTTAGCTCTTCTAATTCCCTTCAAAGTTGCTTGATTGGGTCAAAATTCATGGTGTAGTTTTCTTGAGTCCCTCATTCAAAATGCATTCTAGCCTCCTCTATGTGAGAGGCGGCTGCCACGAAGGCCTTTAATGTGGCATCAAGTATGAGAGATTCCCTAAGCTTCTATTGGGATGACTTGGGAAGAGCCTTCTCTATCCATTTCTTAACTAAGAAATCACCTGGTGCATGCAACAATTGGGAGAAAAGTGCTTTATTAAGAGTATGTAAATCATGAGAAGATTCACTTTGCCTCAATTTTAGGTTCTAGAGCTGATCTAGGGCTTGCTCTAAAGAGTCACTCAATCAGAATGTTTGTGAGAATGAAGTCGTAAATGCTTCCCAAGTGGTGAAGTTCCCATCTGCATACTGGTTGTACCACTTATCTACAAGTCCTTCTAATGTAGAAGGAAATAGCACCAACATCGCATCCTCTCAATTTTGAAGCTCGCGATCGTGGCATAAGGAGATAATCTCCTCACATGGTCATCTGTGTCTTCATAAGGTAATCCCTTAAAGGTAGGGAATTTAATGTTCAACCTTGAGAGTAGATTCGAAAGGTCCTCCATTGGCACTTGTGCTTCCTCTAAAGTATTTGAAGAAAAATCCAACCTCCTATGCTTCTCTGTTGAGAGCAGCATTGAAGCCAAATCAATGGACAAATTAGTTAAGGGTAGAGGAGTGCTAAGTTGATTAGACAAAGGTAGAGGTGACTTCTTGAGGCGTCTTTGGGCATGGAGGCTCTCGTCTACTTGAGTGTGGGTCATGTACCCACTTGCAAGATGTAAAAAGTCAAGAAAAAACAATGCAAAAACAACTGCTTATTGCACCAGGCACCTCACACAAAAAACGCACGGATCCCACCGGGTGTGCCAAACTGTAGAGGAGGTATTGGGGTATCAAACTATAAGAGAGTGCCAAACTATAGGAGAGCGCCAACATATAGGAGAGGCCTTTGTGACCGAAGTTCTAGTACTTCTTCTACTCAAGGGGAGTTCTTCCTTAGGGAGGTATACTTGTGACATGTCTATGTGCAGGTACACTACTCAACAATAAAGATGCAGAGAGGAAAAAAGAATGGCAAGTGCACATATAAGAGAAAAGACCACTTTCTTAACACTTCAAATGATTACAGTGAGCCATAAATATTCCAAATGAACATTATAGTGGACTAGCATGCCATTCTAGAGGCAAGAAGAAATCAACACATTGTAACAATCAAGAAATTTTTGCAAGAGAAATGCAACACACTCAAAATAAGATGTACTAGCCAAGGATACTCAATCACCCTATAATGCTAATAGTGGCCTCAACAACAGTGGCCAAATTGCAATAGAATATAGAGAGTGGCCAAGAAATAGCCTCAACTAGTAGGAAAACGGAAATATGAGATCCAAGACTCTGTTGGTACAACATCATCATGCCGAAGTGGAGTGCCAAACATCTGTTTATATAGAGTCCAGAGGCTAGAGGAGTGTCCTTTCTGAATCCAAGCTTCAACTACTGCATGGGCCAAAGTGGTGGAGTGGGCTAATTATGGCTCTAGTGGCCAACTACAATTAGGCCTCCAATCATATCTTCTGACACTGCCAGAACTTGGCAATGGTATTCCCTACATTAATTCTCATTGTAACATTTTAGTAACAAGTTGATAAAACTTTACTCCACCACTTGCCACCCACGATAGCTCTTCCCAAATTAGGCAGCGTGTAATAAAATAAGTCTATGATCTAAGGGTCCGGCCGGTTCAAACAGATCTGAAATCGAACACCGTTTGGTCACCCATGTGTATGACCAAAGATCTTGAGTCTAGACTTACTAGAATGTCATTTACTCTTGTAACCAAGTGATCCACTTAGCCTAGTGGTTAAGACTCAAGGATGTGAAGGAGGAGGTCTTGGGTTCAACCCCCATGTGATACATGGGGAGAGTGTTTTGCCCAAAGAGCTCTAGAGCCTTCTAGAAACATCCACTTGAGTTAACTCTGGTTAACTGGGACACTTGGCGCACATGTAATTACATGGCTGACACATGGATGGTTAGTATCCACCTGCCCAAGAAGGCAGTCCCTTGGAGAGAGCTATATATAGAGGCATTTGGTTGAGAGGAGAGTCATCTCTCTAGCATGTGGTGGTCGTAATTTCTAGTTCTCTTGCATTGGTATCAGAGCTCAAGATTGAGCTTCCATGGAGACCTTGTGATGGCTTCATCATCTTCACTTTCATAGAAGAACTTGAAGGCTCTCGCTTCTCCTTCTCGATGTCATGTGATATGGCAAAACAATAGCTTACAATTGTAGCTTCCATTGCGTGCAGCAACCTGGAGGTTTGTTTTCTTATCATTCAAGCCGAATATTTTGCTCTATGAAAGCTTATCTGCATGACGTCCATAGCCTGAAGCAGAAGCAAAATGTGCTCTATTCCTCAGAGGATATTTCGGGACTTGAATCTGTGACTTTTTTTCTGAGAGCCTCTCCCTTATCCATCACACCAAGGCGCACTTGATAGAATATCATCTGTGTTACCAGTGTTAATGGATTGCTACAAAATCTCACAAGCAAAATGCCTCCTTGGATCTATGAGAAGAGCCATATAATCCTCTTCGAAGAGCTTTGCTCCCTCATGTCCTTCTGTGCCTAAAAGAGCTCAGAATCGAGTATCACACTCGGGTTTGACATCTAATCTCTGATAATCAGAGTTCTTGTGCAATACAAATGAAATTACTTTGAAGGAGTGCTTAAGATGAGTGATTTTATCGCAAGGACCAGTAGCCAAGAGAGGGCTTGGATAGCTCAAAAAGCCTATATGTAAGCTATTCAGCTACGATCCCCTTAGACCACACATTCAAGTCGTGGCCACTTTCCTCTTTTGCCTCGCCGATTATTACCTTTTAGAGCACTTATGGACAGAAGAATGGCCTGGTCTCCTAGTTTAAAAGAGAAATCTCCTAGTCCAAGGTCACGAGTTTGATCCTCAAAAACTCGGAATTCTCTTATTTTTTCTAATAAAAATTTTCAGGTGTAATTATTCTTGAGCCCTTCTTGCTCAACTGGTTAGAGCAGGAGTTTTTAACAACCCGACGCTGTGGGTTCAAGCCCCGTCTGCGCTCATACTTTTACTTTTGCTTGTGGTGGAGAGTCTTCGCAGCACCGCAAATTCAAATTCTATTAAATTGTCTGAATGTGTACGCCGTCCACACAGCAGCTCAAGTGGGTAAGAAGATCGCTTGTTTAAGCCCCGCATACGACTGTGTGCAGAGAGCTCTCTATCCTATTTAAAGCCTGACATTTAGATTAATAAATTAGCGGAAGGCTAACTATAATCGGTGATTGCTCAAGTGAGTACGGCAGAGGCTAACTTCTGCAGATAGTTGTCCGTTTTGCTTGTCCTCTATGACTTTGTGCAGGAGGCAAATAATTTCTCAGCCAGAGACCACAGCGCCGCCATTTGGTGTTGAGGATACGACAGATGTGTCTCCGATGGACTCATTAGTTCAAACCGTGCCTACCACCATCTGCACATAGCCTACCTCTTTTGCCCCGCAGCAGCTATGGACGGCGCAGAAAATAAACATATTCAAAAACTTTATGCATATATTCATATACCATCTTCTCGGATAGCAGATCCATAGAAGATTTCAGAGGTTTGTGGTTTGAAGCCTCTGTCGGACCATCACAATCCTTCCTTTTACTGATGATGTAAGCTGTAGGACAGCGTATGATTCAAGATGTAAACAAATTTGAAGCAGAACCAAGGCAACGAACATGATTGGTTGGAGGTTGCGTGCTGAACACTGCCATGACGGAGGCCATGGACAATTCCGAATTGGAAGACACGAGGAGGCGCAAGACAACTCTAGCAGATCACCTGATTGCCGCTGGCGGAGCTGGTCTGCTTCATCCGAAACAAGCAGGAAAATTATGGTTTTTAGACTACAGGGACGATGAGCAGCTCCGCGCTATTACCATGAAGAGCTCTTCCATAGCCCTGAACTATCAGGGTCATGTCATGTCTTAAACCTCATTGATTCGCCGGGTCATGTAGATTTCTGCAGTGAAGTTTCCACTGCAGCACGCTTGAGCGATGGAGCTATTGTCCTTGTAGACGTTTGCGAGGGAGTACACAGACAAACACATGCTGTGCTGAGACAAGCATGGATAGAGAAAGTCACACCTGCCTTGTCTTTAACAAGATTGATCGTCTTATTACAGAACTCAAGATGAGCCCTGTAGCGGCATACACCAGGCTTCAGGGCATTTTGGTTAGTCGATAGCACAAAAGACCTCCTTGTTCACGTTGCGGATTCAAAACTGGGAGTGATGAATATCTCGAACGTGCAGTTTCGTTTTTGAGCTTGAAGAAAAGCACAGGGGAATAAATTCTTATATTCACGCAAGAATTCGGATAGTGTTGCTCCCTTGGATAAGGGAGAATTCCTTCAGCTACTAAGTCGTGGGTTCGATACTGATGTACAACCATTGTGTAAACAACTCTTTTGCAACCTTCTCTCTAGCGGATGCCCACCAAATGTAATTCGGGAAGGTTCTGCAGCACACCCGCGAGCAACAAAGATGATCACGTTATGAGTTTTTAACGACTCAATGATGAGATTGGAGAGTTGATGAAATGAAGCTCTACATTTAAAGAGCATGAAGATGATGAAACCCTTTAAGGTCTCCATGGAAGCTCTACCATGATGAGATTGGAGAGTTGATGAAATGAAGCTCTACATGTAGAGAGCATGAAGATGATGAAACCCTTTAAGGTCTCCATGGAAGCTCTACCTTGAGCTCTGATACCAATGCAACAAGCATGAAGATGATGAAACCCTTTAAGGTCTCCATGGAAGCTCTACCTTGAGCTCTGATACCAATGCAACAAGACTACAATTATGACCACCACATGCTAGAGAGATGACTCTCCTCCCAACCAAATGCCTCTATATATAGCTCTCTCCAGAGGACTTCCTTCTTGGGCAGGTGGATACTAACCATCCAAATGTCAGCCATGTAATTACATGTGCGCCAAGTGTTCGAGTTAACCAGAGTTAACTCAACTCGATGCTTCTAGAAGGCTCTAGAGCTCTTTGGGCAAAACACTCTCCCCATGTCCCTCATGGGGATTGAACCCAAGACCTTCTCCTTCACATCCTTGAGAATTAACCACTAAGCTAAGTGGATCAGTTGTTCAGAAGAGCACAAGACCTCCTAGTAAGTCTAAACTCGAGATCTTTGTTCATACACATGGGTGACCAAACGATGTCCGATTTCAGATCTGTCTGAATCGGCCGGACCCTTGGATCATAGACTTACTTTATTACACCTTCTCTCTCCCACTCCGTTTTACTCAAGAGTGTATTTGGTGGTAGTTTCCCTTTTGATCCCTCTCTCTTGGAGATAAGAATCCATTTTTTGGGAGAAATATTCTTCCCCTCCATCTGACCTTATCTCTTTAAGGTTTTACTTGTTTAGTTCTCCACAAGAGCTAAATACTTTTTGAAACATGAAACTGACTAGAAAGCAGCCTTTTTATGCATGATTTTGAATTTGAATATGGTTGGATCATCACTTAAAAGTGTTCGTACCTCGCAATGATTTGAATTTGAATCCCAACTAAAAAACATGGATTTTGGCTCCCTTTATCCACAAGGTTCCTTCTACTTTTAGCTTTTCCAAAGTATTTGACCTTTGAACTTTTACATTCATGTGTGCATATGACTACATTTTTGTGAGATGATTTAATGAGAGTAATCCAAGCACTTAAGTAATGCCCTTAGGCTTGCTTCTTGCACCAATATGAATGAGATCCACTTGAATGAATTGAATGATGCATGTGTTGTGTTTGAATGAGTTGGATGACGTATGAATGCATGCAATGCCTATGCATCTCCTTGCTTGATTGCTTGGAAGGTGGATTGCATATTTTACTTTGACATATTGTCTCTTCTCTTAAGCCACGCTTAGGCATTGGAGACACTTTGTTGAATTCGCCAATCGTCATTTAAGTGATGATGCCAATGAAAACACTTTATCATCGCATATGTGATGATTATCGTCACACACACACATATATATATATATATATATATATATATATATATATATATATATATATATATTCATTGCAGGCCATCGCATATGCGACAAGATCGTGATGTCTCACTTTTTTTTATAAGAAATCTGAGCATCAATTGTGATATCCGTGGCTTGCCGACCTACACAACGAAACAAATTTAAAATGCCCGAAACGCCCAAAACACACAAAAAGAAGATGTATAGGAAACCTCTATGCCTCAACTAATATACTATGGGGAAATTTTCTATAGAGCGTACATCCCTCACATAGTCATGCATAACTCTATACCTCATGATTTTTAAGGAATCCTGTGAGATCATATATAAAAAGATCCGATCAAGCAAGACATAATAATAAAAGAGAGTAATTGGTATATGATGATTGATGTTGTAAAGAAAAAAACGGTTCAACCGTATGTAGGTGCATGTAAGAATTCATTGAACAGTTGCATATAGATGGACACAAATGGTAAGAAGCTAGAAATATATACTCTCTTATGTAAGAAAATAATAGCATAGAGGAATAGACAAGTAGAAAGATAGACACAGATTGAGAGATAGAGAACTCAAATTCTCAGATGGTCAAGTGTAATGCAGTTATAACGATGGTGTTGTCCACCTGTGGACTCCCAATGTGGAGCTTCGATGGCGATCTAGACAAACTCTAGATGAAGGGTTTACTAGTGTGCAATGCTATGTAAAGTTCAACCTGGGCCATGCTTATATAGCTTCTACAAGGGGAGTCAATATAGATAAACATAGTCAAGAGATACAAAATAGTCGACAAAATATACAATTCAACAATATCTCCACGACTAGAAGTCCTACCGTCTTGGCCCTATGGGCCAAGGAGTAGTCTCCTCGGACCCCATAGAAGGAGGTAAGCCCCCCTCTATACTCTTCCCATTAAGGTTCTATGGGAAACCAAATGATGATACAATGCCTTTTTTTGCCTTGAATGGCAATTGAATGGCCTGAAAATTTATGCCTTACCTAGCCTAACGGCTAGGCTCACAAAGATCATCTATAACCATCAACGGTCACACGTAGACCTCATCTAACTTTGAAGTTAGGATTCCACAAATGTCCGGGTTATCACAATAGCTTCTTTTCATGATGGGGGCCCTACATCTTAGAGCACCTTTGATCATTTGTGGTTACTTGAGGGTGGAGTATTGAGCATATCTAACATCTTCTTCAGCCTAACTAGAAGCCTACTCAAATGGAATGACGTATTAAGCTAACAAGTGTTTTTTGATAGCCATTACTAATCCCACATTTCTTTAATAGGCTATGCCTTCACATGGCCTATTAGCTTATGCATAACGGTATTTGATGCACATAGCACATGTTATTCACATAAGCATACAAGGATAATGATGAGCATATTTATTTTCATTGGTACACAAGTGTAGACACACATTGAATTTTTCTCTTAGGACCTTGCAATTGGAGGGTTGATAACCCCAATCATTGGAACTTGCAATTGAGGGTTGATAACCCAAGTCATTGGAACATAGTGGGTGTCGAGCTTAATTGGATAGATGGGACAAAGGAGCTTTGATTGATAAAAAGCCAAATTATATTTGTGTACATTAAACTACAAGAGGGGACAACAAATTGATAGATTACAAGTCATAGATCACACAAGTCTTATTCCAATGGACGAATTTGATGATTACAACCCCTCCACACACACTTCTACACCATGACGATCCCAACACAAGCCCAAGGCCATGGATTGAAATCCATGCTAGCCCTTATTGGTGTGGGGGACCCATAGAGGTGTACTAGAGGGAAAGAGGTTCATGCAAGGAGAGCAAGGAAGCTCCATCACTCAAAGAACCAACCTTTCCTCTTGAGAAGGTTGAGACATCCTAAAGAGGCATAGCCATGTGTTGAACCTTTGATAGCAGGGACACATGGATGTTCAATCCGGTCACCTTTCAAATTATCGAACAGACAATTGAGGGCACATGTATGGTACATACGACGACCTTTGATTAACGGAGTTAGGGGCATATGCATCTATTAGTCAGAAGAAAACGTAATGCACGAACAATTACAACTTAATTCAACTATTGGGTGACCTAACAGAAAAAAACAAAGAAGTGATAGTCTGTTGAAGTCACCCTTTTTTTCACCGAACAACTCAACAATAACACTTTCCACGTTGACCAAAAAGCAAGAAAATGGTCGAACTAGGCCATTTAAACTTAGTTGTAACCATGTCTCTTTCGGTTGTAACCTTGTCTAACCCCTGCTTTATGAGATACGGGGGGTCCCGCGGATGCTATGCCCATTCACTTGTACAGTTACAATTTCAAAGTTAAAGTCCGGAGAAGTAGGCTTCGGCTGAACCTCCACTTAAAAAAAAAAAAAAAAAAAAAGGGTCGAACTTTCGGTTGCCGATCTCCCATGTGCCTCCTAATTGGAGGTGCCCACTACGACAACGAAGGGACATTAACGTAAGTATGTGGCTAACAGTGCGTTTCTCGTTGAGACACCCTTGACGGCGTAGCCGTCCGAATTGGATGTCCAATATCATAATAGATGTCGTCTATCGCACCGTGGGTTTCTGAAGGCCGTTAGGAGTATCGAGTTATTGGTAACCCGAGAAGATGTTTTCTGAATGGCTTCTAGCGCGAAAAATATCGCCACGTCGTTTCATTATTTATTTATTCTAGCAAGCTGATTATATGGCAAAAGTAACCGGTTGCACCTGTTGCTCATTGCCATTATGCGCTGACTGGGAATCTCTATTTCGCATTATTACCGCTGATAGCCGGTTTGCCTATAGCCAAAAGGATAACGGGGGAGCCAGCCCCCAGCAGTGTCTGCTGCCCTCGCGTGAGGGCTGTGTCGAGGCCGGCGTTCCAACTTCTGCAGACACCTGAATTAACCTCACTCCAGCTCGACATACACAGCGTTGTTCTACTCTCAGCAGTGGGATTCCCATAGTTGCACTTCGGTTTCTATCATCTACACACACTACTGTCTTTCAGACCGTACAAAGAGTTGGGTACTGATCATCTTCTTGGCTCATTTGGCTCTCCTTCTGTTGGGGTCAAAGCAGTGAACAACCTTGCTGTTATCAGGTCCCTTGCAGGCGACTTCCACGGTTGATATCTTTTCCGTTGAGTTATGGCTGTCGGGGCAATGTTTCCTGGAAGCATTTCAACGTTTGCGACATCATCAGGTGAGTCTGCGTAACAGCGGCTTATTTCCATTGTAGGATACAAATGAGTATTTCAAATATGTGTTATGAGCTGGGAATAGTCAAGTGCTTTATCGTACTTTTCTTTCAGTGCATGATAATTAAGTCGTATTGCTTGCGAACGAATAACATCACTGCTGTTTGCGCATGTGGAGAAAGTTGACAAAGAAACATGGCGCCTACGTGTTTGTTTGGTGGCTATGCTCCTTAAACACAATCAAAATCTTTTTGACTTGAAGATGATTATCCTCGCATGTGCGCAATCAACACTTCGAAGTGCTTTCTACTTTCCTTATTCTTCAATACGCTTGCTAACGTCATAAAGCTAATAGAAGCCTGATCGTTTTGAAAGGGGGCGTGTACTCGTTGCATGTATAATTTGTATCTAGATCTATTTTGGCTGTTGTTGTTGTTGCTGTTTTGTCGTCATGATCATAAGATCTTATCAATTTGCTGAACTAACAAAAAGGAATCGAAAATGCTTTTCCGTTCTTGACATGCTTTGTTGACCATGTATAAACTGGATCATCTCTTCATGAAAGATTTTTGCTTGAGAGCCCCGTTTTCATTCACTTGGGTCGGCAAACAGTTCAACTTGGTTTTTCTTATTGAGGTTGTGGCGATCCGCAATCAAATAAAAGTATCTATTCCCACACATGTTGGCCTCATGAATAGGCGATGAATAAAGCCTCTTAATTTGGATTTATAACTACATTTTCTATAGATTGTGGCTTCAATATTCCTAATAATGTCAGCTTTTCATATCTGGAATATCGCATCCTAAGCATGAAAGTAAGGTACATTAAGTGAAATTAAGGTCTGTGAGCATAGGCAGGCTGGAAATTTGCTTGCGAATCGTTGATGTCTGGGGGGCTGGGGAAATTCTAATGGACATTTGTGCACTTCAGACTCTCACCGGCACGTCCTTGAGTTGATATCCTCAATCTTACAAGTCAGTAGGAGTCCATAAGAAAGTTAAGTTGAGGTACTAGAGCTCTTCTTCATCGGATTTTCTTATATTGGATGACAGTGTTCTTGGTGCTGCAGCCTGCCCATTTCCTATTTGGGTTCCGCTGATGCCTTTTATAGGCCTCTACAATGGGGCTTCTCTGTCACTATAGCTTTAGACTCTGGTTTCCTCCTGGTCCACCGGGTAAACAGAAAAAGAGCACACCTGATGAACTGACAGGAAATACATCTGCTATCTGCCTATGCTGTATGGGGGTAATTTTCCTATCAGCTCGTATGTTGTTTCATGTGATTCTATGAACAGACCCAGGGTCACGCTTTTTGGATATGTAGAATGCTCACCTTCAGGACTATATAAATCCTATCATAAGTTTGGACCTTGGTGTCAGATTATACTTTCCTGTCTAAGGTGCATTGTACATATAAACACTGATACAATGGGATTATTCTAGGCAACTTAGAAGAGGTATTATGCTGAATTTCGACACCTGCTCCACCTGTTACTCTTCTAAATAATCCTTAAAGCACGAGTCTTGTGGATTCATTTTATGCTACCATTCATGAGTAGTCGCAGGTACTAGGCAGTTTTGTCAAGATTGCTTGGGCCCTCATGGCCAAGGTACTCTTGGTTGATGCTTAGGGTATGACTGTCCACTTGATATTATGACCTGTGCCACTGCATCAGCCGAGGTGATTTGCCTGTAACTTCTACTAGGGTGGAGCCTGGTTGTGAAAGGCTGTAAATCACCGCATTCTCTTGTGCGACGACAATCAGTAACACCATCCCTTTTGGAGGCCCCTGGATCTGCCACCGTTATTCCATCATAACAGGGGCCCTATTTTGAATCCTGCTGTTATTTCCTTTCTTAAGTGATGTAAGATGTGCCATTACTTGGGATAATCGCTTAAAACTTCACGTTTGAGAATCTAGTCATCTGCATACATAATTGGCTTCTAAGTTCTATGTCCTTTTTCCTCAAATTACTTGAACTGGAAGATATTTACTTATGCACTTTAGCTGAGTAGACCATCCCCCATTTCCAATGTCTATTATGACCTTAAGATAATACTCAAAATGGTACTTATGTCTTTTGTATCTTGCAGAGAAATGCTGTTTAGATTTCCAAGTGCACTGCGGTTGTCCTCAAATCAGGATGTTCAAATCTAGCACCACAAGGATCTCCTTGAGTTCTATTGCTACCTCCCATTCTCAGTACAGTTGCTTGTTCAGCCACAGGAGATTCATGAGGAGACTACATTCTACTGCGATATCTCCAAGCATAGATTCTTCCCAGAGTATTTCGAAATTAAGAATAAAATGCTTTCTCGTATCTGAGCCTGCGAGCAGTGCTACCATCAGGACCTTGAAACATGATAAACTCATGGTTTTCTGTAAGGGTCATGGACCACATTCTGACTGCGTTGGAATTGATGAGAAAAAGTACGAGTCGCATGCTGAAGTTTTTAGTGGAGAAGTCCTGTTGGGTCAGGCAGCAACACCTGATATGGCCTCTCAGGAGGAGGTCAGTAATGGAGTCTCAAACAAAGGAACTCCATCTGAACTCGCAGCTCGAGATGTGGTTGGCAAAGCTTCTGCAATATCCAGAAATTGGGTCCTGCCTAAGCGTTGGGTTATTGTGATTTTATGTTTTTTTGCATTTCTCCTTTGCAACATGGATCGGGTACAAACAAACTGCAAGCTGTTGTCAATTTTATTGTGTATAACATCTGACCCTTCCTAGTTAAGTAAGAGTGCATGAGCTTTTGGACAGGTGAACATGAGCATAGCGATTCTTCCTATGTCTGCTGAATTTAACTGGGACCATACAACTGTTGGGCTGGTGCAGTCTTCTTTTTTCTGGGGATATCTTCTTACTCAGGTAATAATCTTTCCTGTTATGTGGTGACAATCATTGAGAATTTCATTCTAACTTCAAACTAACTGAATGAAAGATGCCAAAAGGCTTCTTTACTGTCGGCAAAAAAGAATTGAATTCTGGTCAACTATTTCCTAGAAGCCATTATGTTTTGGTCATATTGGAATATTTAACATTGTTAAACATGAGTTTAACTGCTAAGGTATGAGACATTTTGCACCTTGCGATTCAGATTGCTGGAGGAATTTGGGCAGATAGGATTGGGGGAAAACAAGTTTTGGGCTTTGGAGTAGTCTGGTGGTCGTTGGCAACCATGGCTACACCAATTGCAGCAAAGATTGGGCTTCCAGTTTTACTTTTTGTTCGTGCATGTATGGGGATTGGTGAGGTGATTCATGTGAAATAGTTTTTTCTTTTTCTCCCCAAGTCTTTTGAGTGCATGCCAGTGTCTTGGGATATGAATCTCAGATAGATGTAATCATGTATGGCCTTTTCTGTTTTTTGATATTTTGACAAGCTTTTGATTCGGGATGAATCAATTATGTTTTGGCTAATGCAGGGGGTTGCAATGCCTGCAATGAACAATCTATTATCCAAATGGATTCCTTTAAGTGAAAGGAGCAGGTCCTTGGCTCTTGTGTACAGTGGAATGTATCTTGGTTCTGTGACAGGGCTTGCATTTTCTCCATCTTTAATACACAAATTCAGTTGGCCATCTGTGTTCTGGTCCTTTGGTTCTCTGGGGGCTTTCTGGTACCTTGCTTGGCAACGTTTTGTAAGTTGGTTTGAAAATTTCTTTTCTATCATCTTTTAGATGACATCTCTGCAACGAGTTAAGAATCTGGTTTATCCAGATTGATATATTGCCGTTTTTTTCTCAATCACAGGCCTCAAGTTCTCCTTTGGAAGATCCAAAGATATCTGCTGAAGAAAAAAAATTGATTTTGGGTAACAATATCAAGAAAGAGCCAATTAAAGAGATTCCTTGGAAGCTGCTTCTGTCAAAGGCTCCAGTGTGGGTTCTGATTGTGTGCCATTTCTGTCATAACTGGGGTACATTTATCTTGCTAACTTGGATGCCGACCTATTATTGCCAGGTGTGATGCTGTGAGTCTTCTTGAAAATTACTTAACGAATTTTCTGAAGTGCTATTTATCATGTGGATTTGATGATATTTTCCCAATTAGGTTTTGAAGTTCAACCTTATGGAGTCTGGGCTTTTCAGTGTGCTACCATGGCTTACGATGGCCATAGCTGCAAATCTAGGTGGCTGGATTGCAGATACACTTGTCAGTAAAGGTGTATCAGTGACCAATGTCCGCAAGGTTACTATACTTCCTTGCACTGTGGAATAAAATGTTTTGTTTCTGGATATACTTCTTTCAAGTACACCCATGCTTATATTCTGTTCATCGATTGCTATAGCAGTGGAGTAGCAAAATGCAAGAAGCAGTTATGGTTACTTCCAAATTTCTCAAACATTACAATAATTAAAGAGGAAAGTTAGTACATAGTTTGAAATCAAGCAGCTCTAAGAAAATACTCAATATTTGGGTAAAACAGGATTTTATTGATTAAAACTTTAAGTATTCTCAAGCTTTATCCCCTGAAATCACTTGATGTTGGAGATAATGATCCAAGTTTTTTGCATATGTTTCTATACTTGCTGCTATTTTCTTCTAGCTTTTTCCTTCCAAGTGCAAGGTATCTAGGTATGATTATTATGGTAGGATGTAGTTATGTGGAACGTATCTTTTGCTCTGATCTAAATGCTATTTGTAACCCTCAACTAGTAAATTATCATTTTCCATGGTACGAACTGTTATCGTTATTTCACTTACTCCTAAAGCTATGCATTTATAGGTCTGTGGTATCCTAGGCCTTTGAGCAATTTATCAAAAGGAGATGCACATTTGTTTCTCGATTAAAGAGTCATTTGTTGTTTTACATGGAACTGGCTGTTAAGAGCCATACATGTGAACCTTTTGCTATTGCATTCGATTGGGGATAGACAATGCAGAATCCTTATATTGTCCTCAGTTTTTGAATTATTAGCTCTGCTTTTCTCTTTCTGCACTGGTGATGGAATAATTGGAAGGCAGCAAGCAGGTGAGACATTTTTTCCCATCCAAGGGCAAAAGGTTGACTCGGTATTTTTTTCCAGTTGATGCAAAGTGTGGGGTTTCTTGGACCAGCATTCTTCCTCTCACAGCTGAGTCATGTTACCTCCCCCTTTTCAGCTGTTTTGTGCATGACGTGCTCCCAGGTGTGCTACTTTCTTATTGGCATCAGTGAAATGTTTTTCTGTTCATGTCTCATAATCGATCTCACCTATGATCAATTTTAGGGATTTGATGCATTTTCACAGTCTGGACTCTATTCCAATCATCAAGACATTGGGCCACGATATGCTGTAAGCCTTCTTTTTATTATTAGTATTTGGTAGTCTTATTGGAAAAAGGCATTTTTCTTGTTTTTTGCTGCTTGATGGTTTTGATAGCTT
>CM035428.1:160192748-160202748 GCA_020310875.1 Ceratopteris richardii | reverse complement strand
ATCTGGGACAAGTCATTTGAATATCATTCTCCATCCGTTCGCCACCTTTGGATCAACATATTGCTTCTTATCTTGGAATTCTGAGTCCACCATGAATGCCGTTGCATGGAGTTGGGAGTAGTAGACATTCCATTATCAAAAACATATTGCTGAAACTTCTTCATAGTTATCATCCGCTTGCACTATCTTTTTCAGTTACTCAATGGTTCGATCCATAGCTTCATATACCTTGCCAATGCATGGTTCTATAGAATCCACGACTCTTATGAAGTGCACAAGTGGTTGCACAATATCCACTATGTGGCTAATATTCTATGAACTACTTTTCTAAATAGTGGAAGCAAAGCCACTAGGGGATGGGGATGGGTCCCATGAACGGTGGTGTCCCCGAGACGGGGACAGACCCTAGGATGTCTCGATGACGTGTCCACAATCAACATATGAAAGTCATACAAAATGAATTCTTCAACATATGAAATGACCAATAAGAAGAAAACCATATAAAACGGTGTTTTTAAGTATAAACAATGAACATATAGGAAGCATGTTGAGTCATTGATAGTTGAAAGTCATGTACAATGAATTCTCCAACATATAGAATGACCAATAAGAAGAAACCCATAGAAAAAATGGTCAGCATATGAGAGTCTTGTACAATGAATTCTTCAACAATGAAATGACCAATAAGAAGAAAACCATAGAAAAAAGTTGTTTTTAAACAATGAGCAAATAGGAAGCATGTTGAGTCATTGATAGTTGAACATTCAGAGTTATTGCAAGAGTGGAAACTTATAAGTGTTAAGTCATATGTACATCATGTGAAAAAAAAAAGATTTTACATCATCATCATCATCATCATGTCATAAAGATTTTACATCATGAACAAAAGGGTCTTAAATCATATGATCGATTGACAAAAAGACTACATATGATGGGAACGTAAATGACAAAGGGAAAAGACTATAACATAAATGTAATGATTATGGAGAATCAAGTGGGGAGTCACATCGACAGACTCATTTTCTGAAGCAGAATCAGTGGTTGCTTCATCTTCATGTTCTTCATTTGCCACTTCGTCACATCCCTTCTCTACGTGCCATCCTCTGAAAAAATCTACTTCTATGCATTGCCTCTGTCAAAGCATTCTCAAATATGCACTAACAAATACAAGATCACTAGCATGGTGCATACCAAACCTGTTCCTCTTCTTAGAAGCTACATGTCCATACACACTCCATCGTTGCTCAAGGAAACTCGTGATGCAAGTGTGACTAAGTATTTGAATGGCCAATTGTTGAAGTTCATGACCATCAAAACCAAATCCTCCCACCATAGGGAAGCACCAACATGTAACCTATCCTCTTGAGCATCTATTTGCACATGCATATGAAGCATCTTTACTTGTTCTATATTTGGATAGCTGATCTCTAATAAGTCTACCTGCACTACCTTGGACAAATCCCTCCAATATGATTCACCTTTGGATTTGTATATTGTTTTTTATCTTGGAATTTTGGATCCAACATGTATGCTCATGCATGAAGTGGGAAGTAGTATGCATTCTATTTGCTAATACAAATAGTTGAAATTTCTTCATACCTATCATTGTCTTTCACTAATGTTTTTAATGCTTCAACTGTGTGACCCATAGCTTCATACAGTTTACCAATGCATGGGTTCATGGAATCCACAATTTACAATAAATCCACATCTTCAAACCTTGTGTTTGAGTGCCTGTGCAAAGCAAGAGATGATCTCTTGCTAAACTCATTCTTCACACCGGTATGTTTGTTGATAAAGCTAAGCAATGAATGTGCCTCATTGATTATAGGTAAAATCTGATCCAAATTCCCAATGTCTTTGAGAATTTTGTTTAAACAACAAGCCATTCAAAAGCAAACAATGATGTGAGGGTACTGATTTTCAATAATTGTATCTAAAGCTCTATTTGAAGGCTCCCTAACTGCCACAATGCAAACCACATTTGATGGCCCACAATCTCTATGGCACTTGTCCACTCTGTAGCAAGGACATCAGTTGACTTTCTTGTATTGGATGCATCATGTGATGAGATGACATCTCCCCACGAGAATAATCTATCACTCCATGGATAGAGTGCCATTGGACATACACTCCATCCATCCACAAGCAATGATACTCCAATTCTTTCCCATGATTTTTTTATCATCTTCTATGTGGCATCTACAAGCTTCTTCTCTTTCTCTAATAAAGTGGTGTGCAAGCTCCTGAAAGATGGAGGCATTGGAGGCACATAGTGTGCTCATATTCATCAATCTTCTTTACCATATCTTTGAAATATGATGATCTATGGAAAACGTTAAACAAATAAGATTTATAAGTAAGGGATTATGGAAGTGTAAGTGAACTTTGAAGTTTGAACAATAAAATTCCAAATATTGAAATAGAGTGAAGATTCAATTCTTATCGAGCCGCATTGAAAACTATTTGGTCATGGTAGAAAAAACGTGCCATTGTAGTGTCCTCCTCTTCCTTCAATACGAGATTCCAAGTAGCATGGAGTCTTTGTTCACATGATTGACGTACATAGGGCATTCTGGATGGTGTGGAAGGAGTAGGAGCGTGAACTAGAGTGGATGAAGATGATGCTCTTGAAGAGGATGGCATAGAAGACCTTGCAAACGATGTTGGGTCGATAGGAGCTTGTGAGGCAGGACGAGCATGAACTTGAGAATCACTAATAGAAAATTTGTTGAGTATTTCTTTGTTCTTCTCCGAAGTGATTGAGGAATAAAATCTTACTTCATGTCCACGTTCATGAAGTGAGTGTGCACACACTTTGTTTGCTCCACCGGTTCTTTTGTAGCCACATAGCTTGCAACTCCATGACCTTGCAGCCTCTTGGTGTTGGACCCACTTGTTTTGGGATGAAGAAGCTATAGGGGAAGAGAATACTATGATGAGAGGAGAAAAAAGGTGAAAGGTGAAGAGAGGTTTGAGAAGATATAGATCAGCCTTTGAATATGCGAGGGTGAAGACTCCTCAAGCTTTCACACGCACAATGCTTTCAATGAAGGCTCTTAATGAACTTGTGGCTTGATGAGTTTAAGTAAGGGCTATTTATTCTTATGTATGGGGCTAAATAACCTTCTAGATGTCCTTTAAAAAGGCGTCACCACTTCAAATGAAAAATCCGAATTGAAAAGTTGAATTTGGCTTTCAAAAAAACTATTGCTTTTTCTCGATTTTGATCGTTCTCATCCTTGATGGACAGCTTCACATCAGGACGTCCTCGGAACGCATCCCAAGACGGATTTGTGTTTGAATCATTTGCTTTGGGATGGAAGGTGTCCCCGAATGGCATCCCACCTTCAATGAAGTGGGGAATGACATCCCGACGTTCCTAGGAGCTGGGAATGTGTCCCCTTGCTATTTTGAGTGGAAGCTTTCAGCATTGCTGCAAATTCATCACTCAATAGTAGGCCTCTTGTAACACCACTACACTTCGCAACTCGATGTAGCATGATGAAGTTGTATGCAAATTGTGTTTGTGCATATTGGAGTAAAATAAGAGTAGATCTCATGTTGAACTCATTCCCAACACGTGTATGATTGTCCATGAAACTCACTAATGCATTTGCCTCATTGATTGAAAACAAAATCTATTCCAAAGTGCCAATGTCTTTGAGAATATTATTTAGGCAATGAGTCATGCAAAAACAAACAGAGATACGAGGATACAAGTTTTTAATGATTTGGGTGGGTGCTCTGTTTGAGCCTTCCCCATCCACTACTATGAACACAACATTTGTTGGACCCATTATTCTATGACATTTGCCCACTCAAAAGTAAACACATCGGTTGATTTTCGTGTCTCAGATGCATCGTGGGACAATATGAAGTACCTCTTACCTCGGGAGTAAGCGACAACTCCGTGGATAGATTGTCAGTACTCCATCCATCTAGGAGCAAGGACACTCCATTTCTTTCCCATGAATTTTGAATGGCTTCCACAAGTTGCTTCTTCTTCTCCGGTAGAGTTGTGTGCAAACTCTTGAAAGAGGGAGGAACATATTGTGGTCCATATTCCCCTATCTTTTTTATCATCTCCTTGAAGTATTGTGATCTATGAAGAAAAAAAAAATTACATGAGACAAATTGTAAATAACTAGGTAAATTGAAAATTTAATTATGCCATATGAGTTATGACTACTTATTGGGCTACATTGAAAGGTATGTGGTCGTGATAGAAAAACCTTGCCACGACCATGTAAACCTCTTCCTTCAAATTAGGATTCCATTTATCATCAAGGGTTTGTTGACGATCTAGACATCCATATGGTATAGAGCTTGTAGATGGCATATCTTTTTGTGTAGAAGGGGGATGAGATCGAGCGGTCATTGGTGATGAAGCTTCCTCCTTGGAAACGGAGGTAAAACTTCTCACAAATGATTGGGGGGTTGATAGGAACTTGTGAAGAATGATGAGCATGCACATGCTTCTTCTTTGAAGTTATGGCATTGCAAAAGTAAAAACTTTACTTCATTGCCATTCTCATGAAGAAGATGGGCACACACCTTATTTCCTCCAGGGATCCTTTTGTATTCACATAACTTGTATGTCCGTGGTCTTGAACCACCTCCTTCTCCGGCGGACATTGGAGACTCCATATCTTTTCACCATGACCATTTTGCAAAGGCCTTCTTTCTCTTGTATGTACTTGATGAAGAGGCCATAATTGCATCTCCTACATTCCAAAAGAAAGAGAGGAGGAAGGTTTACAACTCCAAAGGGTAAGGTCTTGAGCCTTGGGGAGAGGACTCAAGAGAGGGGCTGCTGAAATCATTCTTGTAGAGAGACCCAAAGGCTAAGAGGGTGGAGAGGGCTGCTGAATCTGCAAGGCTCAAGGTTGCTCAAGCCTCCATACATAAGAGATGCAAGAGGGAAAGCTGAAAGTAAGATGCATGTTTTGAAGATAACAACGAGCTCATTTTACACTTGTGTTGGTTCTTCAAAAGAAGGTTCTAAAAAGAGAACATGGGGGTCAAAACTCTAAAACTAGGGTGCAACATTTTTTTTTTGGTGGTAAAAAGGTGGTGGTATCGCCATTCATCTTCCCCTGTTAGGGTGTCACAAGGCATCCCGGGGATGGATGCCGATAGGAGATGGTTGAAGGGGGACGCAAGCCATCTCGGATGGGCGTCCCCATATGCATGCTTTAGGAGATGGTGTCTCGACGTCCCTAAGGCCCATGGACGCGTCCCTTTGTGATTATAGAGACTAAGAGGAGGAGGAATGTGATTGTATACAATAACTTCTCAAGACGTTTATAGCTCAAGTGCTACTTCATCTTATCTAGTGGAGCTAGAAGTACCCAAACAGGAGGGGAAACTATTCCTACAACACCGAAAGGGGATTCAATATCAAGTCAAGGCCAAGGTGTAGCATCTAATTCTAGAAATAGATAAGCTTTGTCCACCATAGGTGTGAGTTTTAGTAATAAATGTATACATCACCTTGCACGTATAAGTGTGTAGAGGAAGCTTAGGTTAAATTGGATGTAACATTTGGTACAAGGGCTTACCAATCTTTTATATCACTTCTTATTTCCTTTTTTCATTGGAAATGGGTTACTCAAGATCCGTGGCAGAGGATATCAATAAATTTAAGTGCAATCTAACTCAATTAGCTGGCATGGAGCATCCAATCTCAAAATCTATTGCAATGAGCTCTTCTCTTGAAGAATCTACCTTCTTCATATAATATGATTGTCACTATTTTGGAAAACAAGACTAGCCCTGACCTTGACAGAGTATTGGAAGTCATTCTAGAGGGAGGAGGAAAGACTCAGAGCAGTTGAAGGTGAAGAGAACCCATTCAGTGCAAAGATAAAAAGGCTCAAGGAGTGCAAACATTGTGGTAGGACAAACCACAAAGAGGCAATCTGTTATTCAATAAATCCTCTCGAAATTTATGGTGGTAAGACACATAAAGGAGAATTTTGTTTCACGAAGAAAGAAGATGTTGCATGCTAAATCATATCATTTCATCTGTGTGTGTTTGATAAGTGCAGATAAGAGCATATAACCTTGATTTGATAGAAATCTCCAATCTTGATAATCTTGGGAGTATGTTTGAGTCTATATTCTATCTCCATTACATAGCATCCTATAGTTGTCTCTATCCTTCCAAGAAGTACTTGGTTGAGAAGAGTGGGGGATGTATGAGTTCTCTCTGTGATGTGTTTTGGGAGAGTCCTTCATGAGACAGGTCTTTGTTTGTGCATGTAGGATAATTAGCATTATATGTGAGAAATTAATCAAGTACCTAGATCTCAACAACTATAATAAATAACAAATATAGCTACCTTATATATTCCCTTGGTGTCATGTTAGGAGGGGATTGTTGGAAAATGTGAGCAACTTTCCACAAGAGAACTCAAATTCGCAAGTCAAAGTTCGGTCAAAGGTTGTTCAACAAAGTCAAAGATGGTCAAATTTTGGCTAAAATTTTTATTACATATTCCTAGAGAGCTCAATTGAGAGCTATCCAACCACATATAACACCTTGATATTGGGAAGCATATATAAAATCAAAAGTCAAATCCTAATTTCAGGTCACACTTGAAAAACAGTTTTTTTATGGTCAAAAGCAAATGACACTTGTCAAGATATTAGAGTATATAATCCAAGGGACCATAATTAACCCATGAAGCAATAAGAATATATTAAACTAATAAAGAAAACAAGTTTCTCATTTTTGTGCCATGAATCGCGAAACCTGGGTTCTTTGGTTTTTTGGCAGTTTTTCATGGTGCTTTTAGATTCGACATGTCAGCCTGTATAAATACCATGTTATAGCTCATAATTCATCACTTGTAAACTAGAGATTGGTCTTGGACTTGATCACCAAAGAGCTATTGTAAGTTCCTTTGTTTTTTTAGTTATTTTTGGAGCTAGTTTGGCTCCTTGCCATATTCTCTCTCTCTCTCTCTCTCTCTCTCTCTCTCCCCCCTCTCTCTACTTTGTCTTTTATATTAATTGTGGGCCGAAAAACCAACATGGGGATTATTCCTATTAATTTTGGATTCCCCTCTTTTCACTCATTAAATGTTACTTTCTCAAGGATAGGAGTGAGGAATTGTAGCCACAAAATGCCCTTATGGCCATGGGACAAGATATAAAAATGCTAATGTATTTGCACAAACATATTTCTTTAAGATACTAGTAAGTGTAGACGCACTACCATTAACCATATCAGTTCCATGTCAATTGATTTGAGATGCTTTAGAAAATCCCTGGCCTGAGGACAATTAGGTCAATATATGTAGTAAAGTGTTTGAAATATATACCGAAAGAGAAAACTAATAAAAAGTAAACAGCCTAACCATTAATACCGTTAAGCATCCACCTGTGCTTTGCCTCTAGGAATGTGATATGGCCATCTCATTGAAAAAGCTTATTTTATATTTTTTGGCCATGAAAACATATGGGGTTGCTACACAGATTCCAAAAGCTAGATCATATTAAACAATTCAACAACTAGCCCTGTTGTTTTGTCCCTAGACTATAGTCGGATGCTGACTGTCAGCACTACCCTTGATTGTGTCTTTTACTGCTCCCTGCTTCCCCCTTTAGTTGGTCTAGCTATGCTGATGGACATGCCCCGACCTTTACCGGGGTCGTATATTTTCTTTATCTAATTAATTCACGAATAAGGAGGGTTACAAAAGCTGAAACTTGAACTCATGAGTAAAATAAGAAAAAATAAAATCTACAAAAGCTGAAATTTGTAAAATTGAAACAAAAGTGACACACAATAGGTCATTTATCTATATGTAAAGAAGATAACCATTACCAGGAAGCTGCTTTTCTTCTTTATCCTTCTGCCTTATTGTCGTCGTCATCATCATCATCATTCATGCATGACAGGCTACACCCATGGCTTTCAGGACTGATTTGCAACTGCTAGATGGCTGTCCAGTAGTGTACAAGTCTGGATATCTGTATGTGCAGGAAAAGAATGGCGAGACCTTGTAGCTAAGGTGACTGCATCATTTGCCTGTACACACAGATGCCTAGCCTTATACACTATTTTAGCATGAAAAATGTCAAAAAAAAAAAAGGGAAAAAAGGGAAAAAAAGGTTAGATTTGATATGCCTCTTCAAGCACCAGTTTTGTCTGATGTCCACAAACTTTTGAAATTCATTTTCAATGCATTTGAAAGCAACTATGACTGTCACATGTTTATTGAAACATAGTGTACCATGAGCTTTTATCTTGCAGAAACATGAATACTTGTTCCTCTGTTTCTTGAATCTCCTATTCCATTGCCATGCTGACAGGCTATCGCAAGTTTTTTTGTGGGTGGCTTGTAATAGCACTAGGTTCTCTTGATATTCCATCGATGAATGGCATTATCTAAAAACTCTGTGGCATAAATGTTTTCCTATAGGGAGATTTCCGTGCTGAGACTTACAAGAACACATTTTCTTCTTTTGTTTTGTTTATCCTTTGTTTCCTTTTTCCTTTTATTTCATTCACTGGGACTTATTACGATCGCACGGCACATTACTTGTGATTGTTGCAGGGAGTACTACTTGGCTTATCAAATACTGCTGGAGTTCTTGCAGGTGTTCTTGGCACAGCAGCTACTGGTTACATTCTCCAGCATGGTACATTCTGCTATAACATTTATTTCTTTTTTCCTGCCTGTTTCATATGGTTAGTTTAGGGTTGTGTCTGGACTTATGTCAAAACACTTTTGGCATACATGGCATTAAAGTCAGCTATTGACTCTTTTGGGCCAAGGGAAGGGGCGGGTACAAAATAATTTAAAGATGGTGTGGTACATGACAGAGTGATGCACCTCTTCCTGTCATCCTGTGTGAACAGGGGTTTCTGGAGTGGGGCTTCTCATTAGTGGAAAGCATTGTACAGGAAAAGCCATCACTCTACCTTAACCTGTCCTGATAATAAAAAATTATATTATTGACTAATAGTGAGTATGGACATGTACTTTATGCCTGGCTGATATTGCGCAGTTTTTGGTTGAGGTTCATGTGGTGTTATTGAATGACTCATTTGTCTTGGGCTTCATATGAGGTTGGGCTTTTGGGTTCTTATGGGCTAACATCATTAGTAAACCTTTTAAGTCTTTGGATACAGAAGATTAATAGTTTTCTCCTGAGGTTCAGCTACTTTTCTGTTGTTTCATATGCACTAATATGTTGGTCATTTGAACGAGTTTTTGGTATTTTACTAGTGTGTTACTTTTTCTCATCTGGATTCTTATTACATTACTCCACATGTATAAGTATGGTGGTCATTTTAACCAAGAATTGCATAAGTCTATAGATGGTAATATGGATCTCTTTTAGATATACTAATGCATAACCAAATATGGATCTTATCTAGATTTATTGTGTTACTCTGTAAAAGCTTTTCCATTTGGTTTCCAAGGGAATTCAAGGTGTAGAGAGTTTGTTTCAAGGTGATCCTGCAGTGTTAAATTTTCATCAGTTTATTTTGAATGCAGAACAAAAATGATTTGCAGTCCTCTTAAAATTTAATATGGTTAGTACATAATTTTAAGGGGAATATGGCCTTGGTAAGTGAATTGAACTTGTTCCATATGTTACTTGACTGGAAAGGTATTACTGTCACCACATCCAATTGGGTAAGGAGGGCTTTGTCATTGTTTCAACTTTCAAGTGTACATGATGCTGACTGCAATGTTTAGGCATTATTTCTACCATGCTGCATAAAATTTGATAAGAAGAAGACTTCATTGTCCTAAGCAGGTTCCTGTTATCATGCAGGTTCCTGGGATGATGTTTTCAAGGTGGCAGTTGGACTTTATCTCTTTGGAACTCTAATATGGAACCTGTTTGCCACTGGAGAACGGATTTTTGATTGAAAATATTTGAGCAGTTTCATCCCAATGAGAGGCCATCCATTTCTTTTGTAATGTTTGAAAGAGTTACACCCCCCCTCCCTGTTCATCAAGAGCTCAAACGA